>JADMLL010000007.1:8029377-8299286 GCA_016920875.1 Columbicola columbae
TCTTTCCCGTAAGACTTCCAGCAGGAATTTACCCAGTCCTTGTAGAACTTCTTTGCTAGAGAAACATGCTATTTCCAAGACGTCCATCTTTTGGCAGTCCGTTATGGTGTGGTATATTGTCTCTGCTTCTCTGTTGTATCTTTTCCACAGAGTATTCTGCCTCCATTTTTTCTCTTTCCATGAGATTAGGCCTAATATACTCTTGCAATAGCTGCTCTCTGTTCCTGTTCATCACTTGGGTGTAACCTGCTCTTCCATTTACTGTATCTTCCAAATATCTCCTGCATCTTCCTTTCTTCTTCCCTTAACTCCTCTACTAATTCCTTTAACTTTTAAGGGTGAGTACCGATTGGGAATGTTTTTGCTCTGTACTTCCAGACATTTCTTTTAGAGTCTCCTCGATTCTTCTGCATAGTTTTTCTTCTTCGTTTCGGCCAACCAGAAACCACTATGTTTTCAACTCATTTTCGCTCCTATTTGTTGAAGCCAGTTGATTGTGAGTCAGCTACCTTTCGTTGAAGGCTTTCTCGCTGACTGAACATTACTACCAAGGTTGTGAGCCTTGGAGGGAATTTCGGGGTGAAGGGATGGTAGATAAACTGAAGGAAAACATTTTAGTAAGGAAGAGGAGGTATCTCTGTATAGTATACATATAAAAATTAAAACGAAACAAAATCAAACATAAAAGGCGTATTCTCCACAATTCTGTCCCTTCCTCTCTCTCTGTCTTCCTCTTTTTTTGGCCAAGTGATAAAAATTATTTATAGTAAAAGTTGACAAAATGAAAAATACTTTTTTCTAAAAAAAAAGAAAAGTTTTTTGTTTCTGTTTTCTTTTAAAGAGCCAAAATTAAAAAATGGAAAAATAGATTGCCTTACTTTTTGTACCCGCCGTTCTTCCCTCTTCCCTCCAGACTCCCAAAAAAAAGGAGAGAGAGAGAGAAAAAAAGTTGAGTACTAAACTTTTTAATTTCTGACTAACTTTGTTTCCCTTTATTTATTTATTCCTCAACATTGCTTGCTTTGTTGCTTAACGAATAAAATCATTGAGGTTTTAAAGAAAATCTTTCAAAAAAATTTTCCCTTTTCTTCTTCTTCTTCTTAAGGAAATACTTTTCACTTCAACGAATCATTTTCGTTTTGTTTAAAACGAGTTTCTTCATTTTTATTTTTTAATTTTTACTTGGAGCATTGTTTCTTATAAAGCATTATTCTGTCATTTTGGGGGTGGGGGTGTGAGGAATTTTTAAGAAAAAGAGAAGAAGAAAAATGTTAACGCTTGGTTATAGTGTTTGTATTGCTGAGTTTCCAATGTTAGAAGATAGTTTCCCTTGAACGGGTACTGTGGGATGGTTGGTGTCAGTTTGGTTAATGTGAGATACAAGTAACCCTCGATTTTTAATGGTGGTGGTTTCAATCCCGTTGTTTTTGGGTATAACAGTGTCGGAACCAGGTTGTGTCGTTGTAGATGAACGAATGATGGACAACACTATATGTATATTGATATATAAAATGTTATTATAACTATAATTTAGAATCAAAATGGAAAATGCAAGGATCCTGACGGTGCGGAGCTCCGGGACTGAATGAATTTAGCTTCGGTTGTCGGCTGCTTCATTTCACAGTACCCATTCCGGGATTGGGAATGTGTAGAACGCCACAACAGGATGCGGGAGGAGGATTCGAACTCACTACCATTGCGTCCAAGTCAGGAACTTTACCACTACACTACTCCTCCCATTCGACTTTTAATAGTCTGCTGCCGGATGTACCATCGTAGGTCATGCACGTCCCTCTCTGGGAGTATTAGACTAATCAACTTTATTAGTTCATATGGATAGATACAAACTCTAAAGCACAGTTTTTGGTGCAGATTTGTTTACATCTCTCTACCTTCGGACATTCAATATTCGCACACACCTTCAGGAACCAATTACATGCCAAAGTCGGGGCTCACAACCTTACTACCAGTCTTCTTTTGTATGCTTCTTCCAGACAATCATTTTTTTGCCTTTTCCTACAATTGATGATTTCGATTTCCCGGAAGAAGAAAAACTTCGTGGCTGAAGAATCTTCGGGAATGGTTCGGCATGTCATCCGCCGCCCTCTTCCGAGCGGCAGCATCCAAGGTCGCCATAGCCCTGTTGATTGCCAACCTTCGACGCGGAGACGGCACACGATGATGATGATTTCGAAAGCATTACCTATCTTCCTTCTTTTTGTTCTAATACAATCTAACCCGGTATCGTCCAATCCAGAGTCAGGACATATCTAAGACTAATTTCTAGATTTTCAGAAAATTTTTTCTTAATTTTGTACACGTGGAGAAAAAACGTGATCTATCGAGGAAATAGATTTTAGTTAAAACGATAAAGATAGTGGTACGATAAGATAAAATAGAAGTACGAATATATTTTTTAATAAGCAAAAATTAATAATTTATGTTAATAAACAATAAATTCTTATTTATGGGTCATTATCATCATGACTAGTTTCCAATCGTGGCACACTACATCTCTCCATTTCTTCTTTTCTACAAACATTTACCCTGGTATTTCCCGAAGAGTTTTCCTCGTCCTTTGAGTTCTCATCTGACCAGACTTTTAGCGATTCATAAAACGAACTGAATGCCAATAAAACCATTTTAGAATTTGATTTTAGGGAAAGGAAGTAGACATTTCAACCCAATAAACCAAAAACAACGCCAGAAAATCTTTAAGTAAATTAATACCTGTGCATTATTTATGAAATAAATTCTCAGTACATTTGCGCACCAATATGTTCTTGTTGAAAGTGTTAATTCTTTATGGATGGGAGTACGGTAATGAACGAAACATGAGGACATCGGAAATAATAGATACATAACTTATGTAAATAATGGTCACGATAAGTTTCAAAGAAAATGTTGGGATTTGTCACACAGAAAATGATGAACATCGCCGAAAAGGTAACCAAGGCCGTAGGGGTCAGTTTTTAAGAAATCCTTGTCTATTTGATAATTGTTAAGGAAAACACTGTCAAGGATCTCCTCCTCCGCAACCTCCCTCCCCAGACAACAAGTATTTCCTTTTTCATTCTCACCAGGTCCGAATGACTAAAAACCACGAATCATCGAGAACAGCTATTCCCTTTTCGAAGAGCAACAACAGCATTCGGTTATCGTTCTTTCTGCTCTAAAAATTTTTCAAAAACGTTTTTCCGTCCACGCGACCGATTTTGATCTTTTCCGGACTGTTTACAAAGCTTTTGATTTTAGATACGCTACAACCCCCGAAAGGACGTTTTGATACAGCATCCCCATCGTATCTAGTCAAAAATTAATTTCATTTGTGACGTCACTAATTTTTTGTTCTCCTCATTTTCGTGTGTACACCTAGTTGTCAATCGCGGCTGTGTGTTGGAGAGTCCACTTCCAAAGTCCACCATCGTGTCATCTCATAAATATTCTTTTGATGGAAGTCGTATTTGCATGCGTTGGTGTCAAAGCTTTGTAGAAACGGTATGAACTCCAACAGTTCGCCAAGTTCAAGGACCACAGTTTCATATTCAGTTTGCGGTTCAATAAAACATGTTCGCTCCAACCTGCGTGGTTTAATTAATGCGCCTTTCATTTTCACACAGGTGCTAAACATTTTGTTTTATCTATTTATTTATTTTTTTATAATTAAGAAACAATGACTGAAATGTATTTAACCAGAAAGAACAAAGTCCAGGCATTTTAATTAGCTTTATTCAGTCACCCAACGCGAAACTGATTCTCGGAAAATAACGTAAACCGCGGAGAGACATTAAAACAAAAGTCTTCTTTTAACAACTGTCCTCGTAGGTTTCCGTAATACCTCACCTTCCCATAAAAATTTTTACGAACAGACAGACACCCGCCACACACGCTACTGCGTTGTTAATAGAAAGGAAAATATTCCACTGTTACGAGTTCGTGTTGTTGTCATCGGATAGGATAACACTAAGAACAGCTATCTAAGCTGTAATTAAATTTAAGATTTTAAACAGTTAATTGCATTGGGGTTATTCCACGCTTAACTTTTATTCTCTCTGTCTTAATAACTAACTCAAACGCGAATTTAAATACGTCGAAATTTAGCAAAAAACGCTTTTCTGCTGAGTAAGATCAGGACTTTCTTATCATACGACCATTCCGACTATCTCCTCGTTTATCTTAAGGCGTGTTTACACATGTCTGCAATTCACTACCACCTCACAGATTCACATCTATGGTTGATGTTAAGTTTCTACCATTAGTATCACATTGTTCGAATACAGGTACCACACCAGAGATACAGATACTGTATGGCTTTCCGAATAAGCAAACTGTGACCATTTTCTAATCTAAAAATAAAAAGTTTTTGAGAGAATTTCTTCACCAACATGTATAAATCACATGACCGGTCAATTGACCGCCCTGGTATTTAAGACGTCATTCAAATTTAACTCAAAAATCAAACGACAGGAAAGTGATAATCACCAATACAGGATTATATGAATATTTTGAAGTGTCACGACGATAAAAATTGTTCAATAGAAAGGTTTTCAAAAAATTTTCAAGCGGTCAATTGACCCCTGACGGTAGGTTAGGTAAGTTTTTAAATTTATTTTTTCATTTACCGACCCAGTTCTACAACCCAATTAGCTTACCATGAAAGTGGGTCTAAACAAACAATTTATCTAACATCGTACCTTCCACTACAAATCGCTACAGAACGCGAAATAAAAAGCAATTATATTAATATAAAGCAGACACTTCTAGACATTTTATAATAATATTATATATATTATTTTCTTTCCCCATTCAAACTGCCGTTAGAAAATAGACCTCCAGGATAGTACCTGGAGGTACAGTCTAAAGCAGTGATTCCCAACGTGGTGTATATCGACCTCCAGGGGTCTATAACAACCTTCAAGGGGTCTACGACAGCGAAAAAAATTTAGAGATCCATGAAACGAAATTGGGTGTCCACGATAGTGGAATCTGAACATACACTGATAGTACCTATTTACTTACATTATACTATCTTATAATATAAAGACATAAATATTATTTATAAAAGTACCTATGAAGTAAAAAATTTACTTGACTACAGTGAGAAATTTACAAAAATCAGGTTAGTAGGGGGTCTACCCAAAACCGGAAAACATGGCGATGGGTCAACAACACAAAAAAGTTTGGGAACCTCTGGTCTAAAGGGTCAGATAAGATACAGAAGAGAGAGTAAAAGAGTCTTAATGATAATTATAATAAGAAATAAAAAGAAAGAAAAACAGAAGAGAGAAAAGAAGAAGAGTAAAGTAGTAGTAATAATAATAATAATATAATATAATAGGTAGGAAGCGGTAGAAATAATATAATAAAAACGAGAAGAAGAAGATGGGAAAAGGTGGAAGAGAGTACAATAATATATTATAGGCCTAGCTACCAAAAACATTTCACCTCATCCAGAACCAGGCACCAAGATTATAAGATCAAATCCAAATTATTTTGGTCACAAGACAAACTAACAAAAGATTCCAAGGAAAACAAATAAATAAATAAATAAACAATAGAAAACCGGAAACGTGATATTAACTTTTTATTGAAAATCAAAATTTACATAAATTATTACAAGTGTGTATAATAATTGTCATTGAAATTCGAGTCTACTAGAAGAGGACACAACTGAGGGCAATTAATTTGATGAATGAATACGCATTGAACGCATTAAAAAAATCTTTTTTTGTGCGATTTTCGTAATCAAGACCAGGCTTTAAAAATTTTTTTAGAATTCAGTCGAAGCTTTCGAAAAACAAATCGTTAAAAATCCTTTTTCCCATGTCTTCCTTTCGCTCAAATCTACAAACCCTATATAGTTGTTCAAATAAAAACTTCCGCAGTTTATTTATTTATTATTGTTATTGATGTTGGTATTTGATTTAATTGTTTAGCATCATGCACTCAAGGTAGAGGAGGACATCATTTTAGACGAGTGGCAAGTGACATGAAGTTGAGCTTTTAGGTTTTGCTTAGAAGGCAGTGATGTGGAATTAGTAGGAAAGTCAAGGTGCGAGAATAAGTAATGACTTTTTTCTAAGCTCTTTAATTTAAATTTCAAGGGTTTTTAAAATATTCGTCGTAAAATACCAAGTTTTCAAACCTACACGTTTATTAGGCATCTCGCTTGTTTACTTATAACCGCATAACTAGAAGCCACTAATTATGTAACAAATGTGGATAGACCGCGGAGTTCCTCACTGCTCCGTGACGTCATTTTTATAGTGTCCGTTCAATTACGATCGCGATATTTTGATGATATTCTTCCATCTTCTGATTGATTTAAATTTTATATATATACACACACAATACACCTGGGTTTTGTTTTACGCGAACGGTGACAACCTCAAAAATATTTATAAAAAACCAAGAATCGCTTAAAAATGACCCTGGCTAATGTTAAAACGATGAGACTATCCTTCAATCTCATTCATAAAAATTTCATTAACGGGCCAAACAGGCGCATAAAACAAATCTTACTTATAAATATATATTTATAGTTAGGAAATACAATAAAACTAATATCGTATACATATGTTACGGTAAAAGTGATAAATCGGGCCAATAACATAAATCTAATTCCCCGGGATTATTATAATCACCAACTAAACTTGATAAAAGCGTCGAATTGCTCAATATTTATCACATTCACCGGCTAGTTTATAAAATATTCAACTCATTTTTGGAAATTTGATAAAAGCTTGCACAGATTGGGAGTTGAAATTCTTAAAAACTAGCCGGTAAATATGATAAATCCTCAGTCATTTGTCTCATTAACCAAGTTTATCGGTGATCATGAATAATCGCCGGGAATAATCGCCCGATTTATCACTTTTACCTTAAAATATTTATTATGTGAGCCGTACTCTTAATATCTTATATATGTGTGTTTCGGTGAAAGTGATAAATCAGACGAATTGTAGGGGATTGTAATTCATAATCACCAACTGGTTAATGTGACGGATTGCTGGGTATTTATCACATTTACCGGCTAGTTTATGAAATATTCAGTTTCGAATAGGGAATTTAATAAAAGCTTACTCAGATTATGAGTTGGATAGTTTATAATCTCCCGGTAAATGTGATAAATACCCAGCAATCCGTCACATTAACCAAGCTTAGTTGGTGATCATGAATAATCGCCGGGAATAATCGCCCGATTTATCACTTTTACCGTAAAATCTTTATTATGTGAGCCGTACTCGTAATATCTTATACATGTGTGTTTCGGTGAAAGTGATAAATCAGACGAATTGTAGGGGATTATTTCATAATCACCAACTAAGATTGGTTAATGTGACGAATTTATCACATTTACCGGCTAGTTTATGAAATATTCAATTTCAAATAGGGAATTTAATAAAAGCTTACTCAGATTATGAGTTGGATAGTTTATAATCTCTCCGGTAAATGTGATAAATACCCAGCAATCCGTCACATTAACCAATCTTGGTGATTATGAATAATCGCGGAGAATCACACATATTCGCCCGATTTATTACTTTTACCATCACATTTGGTGTAAGGCACTGAGCCAAAATTATTTTCCGTTCATCTAATATACATAACTTTATAAGCTGTGGATTATATACTATTATATACTACCACCTACTATTCGGAGAAGTCAGTATTCATTGGGAAAATCCCAAAGGTTCACGAACCTATGGTATAACGCACCACACTTCATCGGTTTTGCGTTTTCAAAATTTGCCACAAAATCCTTTTGACCTCTCAACCTTAAAAAAAAATTTTTTTGAGTCTTCTTGGTACAAATTACGCTTGTAACAGTTAGCATAGTTAACAATTCTTTAAGTAGTTACGCCTCTTAACTCAGTTCAAATCGAAAACCACGGATTACCATATCGGTTGAAAAATTTTGACATTTCGTTCCTGGAACTGTTTTCTTCTTTTCTACAACGTCATGTTTGGTATACCTGAGTTCTTTGTTTATCTAAAGAAGTAGGTCGTGCACTTCTGGTATTACACAAAGACAATCGAAGTAAATAAATTTTCAGCACTTCAGAAGAAGAGAGGAGAACGAAAAAACTTGAGCTGACAGTAATTAGATGAATGTAACCGCCTGGGAATCTGTTAGCAAATAAAATTATGTAACAGTGTGCGTTATTTATGAAAAAAGGAGTTTTTGAACCTGATGAAGTGACGTGTGAAGCCACCATTGACGACATAAAAACATCCGATGGAGGAGTTATCGCGTCATTATTTGTGAGTTGTCTGATTGGTTGACCATATGACGTCAGAAAATCAGGTTCAGATTGTATGCGTGCATTAATTATGAAATGAATTCTCGATAAATGTGTGCATAACTTAGTTTTTAGTATAACAGGAGGCAGTTCGATCTCATGACAATAAATTTTGTAGTCTAGCGCCACGTACACCTCTTTAACCACTACACCATATGTCTATCAGCTTATTAAGCATTATGTCGGTGAGTAGAGGTCAAAGAGAAAGGTTACTGACAACTGGTTTAGACTATAGAAGTGGAAAACTGAAGCCAGGGGGATGAAGGTTCTTGTTTACCTAAATATGAAGATTATGAACATCCTCCTCTTCACTCCCAGAAAAAATTTTATAGTTTATAGTGAATTGCCTTTTATAAAAACTAGACTTAACAAGATTTTATTAATTTCTTTCAGGTTACGGAAGCGTCGCTCCGAGAACATCATGGGGCAAGCTAACAACCATAATCTACGCCGTCATCGGAATCCCACTCATGCTTATTTACCTCTCCACGACAGGAGAAATCCTTTCACGCTATTTCAGAACTCTTTACGCGAAACTATTCTGTGTGAGAAGTAAAAAACAGAAAACCGTGAAAAAATCAAAAGTCAAAAAGTGCAAAACGGAAGCGACGTTTTTAAACACAACCTACGGACACAAACACAACAGCATCGTCGATGGAGACATCCCCTTCACGACTGGAAACACGGAGGATATGATCAAGGACAGAACTGGAGTCTACAATTCTAATTCGGACACGTGTGCCCTGCAACATGTCTGCCATCATCAGAACACCATAAGAGTCCCCATTTCTTTCTGTTTATTTTTTATATTGTTGTATGTCTGCGGTGGTGCGTACATTTTTCACTATGTCGAGCACTGGACGTACCTCGAAAGTTCTTTTTTCTGCTTCGCGAGTTTGACCACGATCGGTTTCGGTGATCTCATGCCGGGCCTGCATCATAACATAGATCTCTCGAAGAAGTCTTCCGTCAGTGGCGAAATTTTTTCCGTTGTTATATCCAGCAGTTATTTACTAATCGGAATGGCCATGATCGCGATGTGCTTCAATTTAGTCCAAGAACAAGCCGTAGTTACCCTTAGGAAAATGACCAAATTGTTTGGTGTTATAAGTGATAATCCAGAAGAGAAAGACGAGCTCGAGGGTATATCTATGTCGATAGTCTCGTCAACTACATCTTGACAAAATCAATTACCCAGGGCAGAAGACGCCAAGAAAAACCACATGGGAGTCGTCACCGAGAAGAAGAACCCCGTGCCCATTTTGAAACAGCCCAATAAGGTTGTACAGACTCATACGTTACCCAGGCGACGGGAAGATGACAAAAACAGAATTCGGTTTAACGAGTTCCAACGAGGAACAGTGACACGTAGTTCGGGAAGTTCTTTAATCAAGCCCACAGGAAACAACGAATCCATGGAATATTTCGTTCCGCGTAGTGTCAGCGAATTCAATTTGGCAGGAATCGTCACGGACGTCGTGTTGATTCCGCCCCCGCCACAAACAGTGATTCGTCCATCTTCTGCTGCCAGCGTCCTTCGTACCGGTCGTTTAGGCGACCCCATTCTCATCGGTAACTGCAAATCCAGAGAGAAAATGGTGACTTTCGAAGATGATGCGGTGGCTATGAGCAACAGAAAGAATTTAACAGCAATCGAAGATGTTTTTATGTGACACAATTCTATCCTTAAGGTACTTTTTAGCTGATGAGATATATATTATGCTAAACTGGACCCACGACAATTGATAAACGTATAGGACTTAGTAAGTATGTTGTAATACATCCACTACAATAAAGAGAGATGATTATTAATATAAATAAGACGTTAATAATTCTTTCTAACTTAATCCTCTCAAATAATTTCTGTCAGACTCAAACCTAAATACCATCCAGCAGACCTCTACCTAGCTTTACTAAAATCTCATAAAATAACCGCGAATATTTGTAGTGTTCTTGTTTGTAAGACACAAACAGAGATGGAAGAAGTATAAGACAGAAAGAATATGTATGTAAGGTGTCTCCATTCTATACCATATGAGAGACTGCCACACTAAAACATAAAATCACCCCAAAAGCTCACAATATGCAACTGCGTCCTTTCAACAAACTACTGAGTCTTACAATTAATTGCATAACCGACAATGTGACCAACTTCAATGGCGGACATTGTAAATAAAGTAATTAATTTCTTTTTATGATATAATAAAACCAATGAAATAATAATAATAATTGCATTAGAGCTTAATAAAATACCCGATATGTTAATCATAAACTAATCGCCGGTCTTTAACAACTATTTTACGCTCACTATTAAACGCTATGAACTCGTTGCAAGAACTCATCTTAAAATTTGTTTCTGTTGAGCTAAATTCTTCTTTCTCTTCCTAACGGAAACTTAAAAATAAAATCAGAAACTCAAAACCTTTTACTTTCCTTTACTTTAAGAGTTGGAAACCGAGGTCTTTGATTATCAGTTTTCAACCTCCTGAAATAGTTCAATCAATAAAACTCAAAATTAATTCAAAACACAAACATAAAGTTAAACTAATTTTAAGGTTGTTTCGCCAAAAATTGACTTCAGTTAGGAAGGACCTTTCAAGAGGTAAGAACTTTTAATAAAATTATAATTCGACTCTGAGATTTGACCATAACCGGAAAGACAGACATCTTAAAAAATTAGATGAGAAACAAGACACCAATTTGATGTTGATGTGAGTATTACTGAGGACTATT
Organism: Columbicola columbae; assembly: GCA_016920875.1. Lineage (NCBI taxonomy): Eukaryota > Metazoa > Arthropoda > Insecta > Psocodea > Philopteridae > Columbicola > Columbicola columbae. Next base: position 8,040,414 of record JADMLL010000007.1, read on the forward strand.
ACTTCAAATTTCGGAGCTCATACTTCAAGACCTATACGCTCAGTATATTTGTGAAAAGTGTGCAGTTCTTTTGAAATTATTCCCTTTCAAATGTGCAATATTTATGAATCCATAACCGACCGAACCCTCAGCCTGCAGTTGAAATTAATTCTCTTAACCTCTCAGAAATTTTACCTTAGAAACGTAACAACCAAACGAATAACATTAGTAACATCACTACTAACAGTTTCAAAAATTCCAGAACTAAAGTCGTTTAAAGAAATATGGCGAAACACTCTAACAGATAATGTAAACAGAATGACAGAAAATTATTTTGTGAATGACTTTTAGAATATATATTACACTCACAGGAAACGGAAACGAATCGAAGGAAAATTTGATTTCACGAATAAAAATGTTTTCTGGAAAGGAAGTACACCCGTGGACCGCCATTTTTCATTTTATTAGGAAACTGATGAGTGCAACTATAACAACATTCCAGTGGACAGTTCCAACGTTTATGGTTATTTTGTGTAAACTCGTTCCCAGAGTTTTTCCAAGCAGAATCCTTATTAAAACATGACTCGATTCGATACTCCTGAAGGAAACAACGTGTTTATTTATCTCCGATTAATGTCTACAATTTTTGAGTAAACTAATGAAGTTCGAAGATTAATTAAATAAAAAAATTAACTGATGGCTGCGAAGGCTACTGGTAGAAATCAGGAGAACAAAGTGTGTCAGCTAGTGATCGGCGATAAGTTATTAATAAACAAAATCAGTTGATTAAAACGAATTCAAACAATCAGCAGCTCAAGCAAGTCACTTAATGAAAAATTTGATAATTAAATCGAAATCAATTCTAAGAAGAGTGAGGATACGCAACACGTGTCGTCAAGGGAAATAGAAGTGACGTCACAGAGTAAAAAAACCTGTTGGGATTTGGCTGTAACAAGAATTATTCGCCTGTGGCAGAGACCAAATAAAATGCAGTCATCACCGGTCATTCAAGTTTCTTCCAAGTCGACAAAGACAATCGCTACTCCCCGTTTAAAGACTTCCAAGCCCTCATTAATAATTTTTTATTTATTTATGGATGCTGTGTGTGTCACTAAGAGTGGATTCTTGCCTTGGCTCAAACCCATTACTCGAACGACAGATCGTTGATAATAGAAACACTGACCTAGACCACTTAGGAAGGTCTTAAGAGGGAAGTGATACCTGGAAGTAAAACCAATAAAGTTGTTTAAGCTAGAAATCAAATAAACCATCAATGGATTTGTAAACATTACTGAAATATGGGTCGTGTGACAAGATTTGATCGTCGAAATTTATTTCAACTGCCACCACCATCTTTATTATTTTTTCTTAGGCTCTTTCAATCGCCTTATCGATTTCCTCTGAGACGGCAATGATTTTGCGGATTTCTGTTTGATCATTACATAACTCACCCAGGGCCTACCCCTGTTTCCATATTTAGAAATCATGTCTTTTAAACACTTTTCATTGTCACACTCTTTATTTACTTCCTTTATCTGATTTCTATCCTTAATGCGGTACCTTTGTTAATTAAACGTTTTGTGTAATAAATGGTTTTCTATTATTTATCGGTTATTTCACTCTTCCCATTTTAATTGGTCCACCGTGTTCGACAATGGAGTTGAGCCATCAACCTAAGAATGTCCCATTGTAGTTCTTTCTTTTCTCTCTCCTTACTCTCATTTATCACACATTTTATCTCTCCTCTATTGTCATAAATGACTTGACTCAATCCACTCCTTTCCATTTTGTTGTTTCCCGTATGAACTACTTTTGTCATCTTTCACTTGGCTCTTAACTCATAATTGAAAGCAAAAAGCAAAATCACATTCCGGGTGAGGAGAGCCCATGATGTTAACTCAACAGCTTCTGATGATTATAACCAGGTTTGATGTAATATTATTCCATCCCCAAATTTTTCTCCTCTCTCTCTCACAAGTTCTTTTCAAAATTTGAATATTTCAAGTGTCACAGGTGGAGCATAAATTTATCCTCTTTGGAAAATTCAAAAATTCAGGTGAGAAAATTCTTTTTCTCAAGATTCAAACCTCACATTTGGCAAATATGAAAAATTGATTTTCACACCTTGTTCTTAAAAACACGAAAGAAATAATATTTGACAGCGTTGATAATATTCGATATGAAGCTTCACTATTCGACGTGACAATGTCTCCTCCAACAAGTTTATATTAACTCTGACATATTTTTCCCCGACGAAAAGAAAATTTTTTTTTTCTCGGGCTAACCAAATTTGGTTTTAAAATAAAACATTTCTAAATTGAATTTTTCACAGGTGACGTTTGTGATTTAACAATGACACCACTTCACACCTTTGATATTGAAATTATATTAATAAAGGAAACCTACAAACAAGACAAAAATCAGTAAAAAGTTTGTTCAAAAGTTGTTAACCTGATTTAGTGGTTAACAGTACTTAACCTTACTTGGTCAAACATGGAGTTTTTATTTAAAATTTTTCCTTTTAAAAGTTATTGACTTATATTTGATATTGAGATGTATTTATTAAGTCGAGGTCATTTATTTAACTTCCGTTTTTCAAGACATTTCTTTAATCTTTACACTTCAACGAAAAGCTTATCTCTATAGTTGGGGGATTCGTGTTGTTTAGTGGGATTTATGTATGAGATTCATTTCATAATTAGTGCACACATTTTTTTTCTTTTTCCTCTGCCATTTACTCTAATTTTACATTTATAATAATTTGTTTACTTATTTATTTGTAATGAGTAGTGCAAAGTTTCAAGAAGTTCAAAATTCCCAATTTCATGCTATAGGTCAGGGATGGCGAACCTTTTTTGATGTCCGTGCCACAATAAAATTTCATTCAAAGTGTTAGCGTGGTGAAAACTATACATAAGTATAAATAAATAAACAAATAAAAGCAATTCCTCTTTAAACAATTTTATCTTATTCGCATCTTTATATACTTTGAGAGAATCCGGGCAATATTTTAGTACTAAAATGTATAATTTGACAGTTGTAGTTATATAGGTATTCAGTATTACAAATTTATATAATAAATTATAAAAAAGTGCAGATTAATAATTTTTTATTAATTTCTATCAAAAAGGTTAGTTTCCTAAGAAAAATAATTTTGTTTTTGAGCGTGCCATCAAAATTTTCAAACGTGCCACTTGTGGCACGCGTGCCATAGGTTCGCCATCCCTGCCATAGGTTATTAGCCTCTTCATTTGAAATGGAGTCATTGTTGTTGCTTATTCCAGAGTTAGGAGGAGGTAAGTATTCAGGGCTCATTTCATTTCAGAAATCGTCTTCATTTTTAATATTTGTTTTGGAATCCAATTGTACAACTGCTTTTGTTTATAATTATTGGTGTAATGTAGTCTGAGTTGTTTCTGAGGTCTGTGTTTTTCTAATTTTGTGTATATCACTTTCCCAGTTATCTAAGATTGTTTGGTATATAAAAAGTTGTTTAATGGGTAATATGTCTAGGTATTGATACATAAAATTTTTTGTTTTGAGCTTTTCTAAATGTGGTCTAAGGATTATTAGTTTTATTAAGTGGTCCTGTTGGTTTCTGTTTGGATTCTGTATGTTTCTGCTGTACCCCAAGTTTCTATTACATAGTTGATGCATCATACTTAACAAACATAAATTTCATTAATAATGTACCCTTTCATGAGGAATTTGTGAAGAACTGTAGCTTGCTTTATGTAATTATATATATATAGTGTAACTTTTCATAACGAGTCCTCCTCATAGCGAGAAATTCGCATAACGAGCGACATTTACATGGGGAATCCCCGACAGGTAGAGAAAGAACTCCAAAACTCCGAATCGGGGTAGATTCAAAGTTAAATCTTTCTGTATCTGTCTTATTTTCTTCACTACCACCCAAAATTCTTTCATTTTTCCATTCTTCAGCTTCTTAGCTACTCCTTTTCTTTTGCTAAATACTAAAAATAACTTTTTTTAGTGCTTTTTTCGGCCTGGAACGCATTATTCTATTTTACATTGTTTTATATGGGAAAATTGTTTCGTATTACGAGTAAAACTCTGGAATGAATTAAATTGAGTGAAACCTCACTTAACGAGCAATACAAATTGTAAACAATAAGTATATAGAGCATATAGAGCAAAGTTTCGAATACCGAGTGACGTGGATTAGGGAATCCCCAAATTGTTCGTTACATTCCTACATCAGTCTGTTTAGAAGTTGTTTTGCTACCATCTTGGTGTTCGTTGACACTTATTAACAATTTGCATGCATTTTTTGTTACACATAACATTTCCGAGTTTTTTATGCTGTATCGTATTTGCAAGGTTCCACTGTATTGTTATCCCCACCTCAAAAACGACTTCTTCATTCATGATCCCAGACAGAACGCATTTCAATCATTTATTTATATACAAAAATTAATAACTCATTTTAAAAAATTCTGTGAGATTCGTTGAGGTCAAAAACACTGAAGAAAACCGGTTCGTATTCATTCTAAGAAAATTGCCATGCGACAAACACACCGACAACATGATTCACTCAAAACTAATTTCATATACGTAGTTATAGAAATGTTGTGTGACAAACATAACAAAAAAAAATATTTAAAAAATCAATTAGACGTTGAGCGCAGTGTTTAGAAGGTCACGAAGACAGAAAACATTCTGAATCTGTTTTTTTCTGTTAAATAAATCATTTTGCTCGAATTTAGGTTCAAGGCGATTCCGCGGTAGAAGACAAAACTTGATTAGTTTCGAGACGTACCTCGGAAACAAAATTAGTCAACGAAATTTTTATTAAGAGATGTATGTATACAAAGACTGCCGTTCTGTTACAAACCTGATTCTCACCTTGAAGATTTTTGTTAATATCAGACGCATTCGCATGATCGACGTCAAAGATTACGTGGTCACTTTTTTTCTTTCCTTTTTGTACCACTTATAGTAAGTTGGGAAAAACGAGAAAAAATGGAGTTGCTGGGATTAGTTTAGAGTAATTTACGCGAGAGAATCTGTATGTTGACCTTCAACGAATTTCCCACAGTCGAGATTCAATTGTCCTTTTTCCAAAAAGTTTGGTGTCTTTTCTACTTCGACTTAGAAAACTACTTTCTGTACCAAAAAAAAGGAAATTTATAGCAACACACATGCCGTTCACTAATTTCATTGCTAATTCGAAAATAATTTTTATTACACTCCAAGCCACTGACTTTCAAACATTCTGCGACATTTTTGCATGTCTCAAGATCCTCAAAAGTGTGCCACAACATTCATTTGTCATTAAAAATAATTTTTAATAAGATTCTCTGAACTCAAGAACGCAACTTCACTAAATTAAAAATATTAGTAGTATTGGTAATGGGTTGGGTGTGTATGAAACTGAAATCAAATTTTTGTAAGACCAGGACAAATTTCTCTCACCTCGTCTAGACGCTTTATCAGAGTTGAAAGCTCCCGGCATTATCAGTAAAGAAGGTCGACCACTTTCAACGTTGGCGAAGAGTCTGGATGAAGTAAGAGAAAAATTTGATTTGAGAGGAGTAACAACCAGCACCATTAAAAATACTAACAGTTATGGTAACAGCCGCCAAAAATTTTTAACCTATTTAATGTGACCCACAATTGTATCATTTGTGACCCAACTTCATGGATATCTGGATATGAAAGTGGTCACGTGGTGGCACATTTACACCCAACAACAAATTACTTTCGAATTCATGAAGCTTGTGTACGGTGACACTGATAGTGAGAGCACAAATCAACGAATCCTTTGACATATCAAAGGCAGGAGCAAGCAATAAAAATATATATACAAATAACCAATCAGTATGAATAATATAATAAAAGACAGTTTTCCGTTTTAGTATTTCATCAATCGAGACAAAAAGTTGTATTTCCGGTTGAGACAAACACAATTTTGACAATTAAATATCAATTAAACTAGCAAAAACTAGTTCCTATCAATTACTACCAATATATAATATAATTTAATGTATTGATAAAATGATTTTACTTATAATTATAGAAATCATCCTTCCTGATACGTTTCCCTTGGTTCAGATTATTTTTATGCGATTTTGACGTATTGATACAACGGGAATTTTCGTTAAGATCAAGAAAAGTAGTGATTTGAAGGCAAACTACAAAATGAACCGTCAATTTTTGCCGCTACCGTATATTCAAATTTTTCCTCCATGTCTTTGACCGCGTCTTCGCTACCTTCACTCACTTTCCAAATTTAAATTCGAAAATCCTAATTTCCGCTCGAGATTTTACTGTGAGACAAGAGTTGTGAGTCCCAAACATTTTTGTTCTTGAGTTTTGAATTTTGTTTATTTATTTGTCCCACTGACTAACCTACTGAGTTTGACAGAGATACTGTCCTCATATCAGTTACTCTTCAAATTAACTACAGTCATCAAATCAGCAGCAACTTGGTACTTTGGGGATGGGTTTTGGAGCTGGAGAAGAATTTTAACCCCTAAACCTTACACAAGTGTGCATTACTTATGAAATGAGTTCTTAGCGTGCAATATTTTTGAAATCGAGTCCTGAAAATGTGTGCATTACTTTTGAAATTAAAGACAAATTTCCAGAATGTAAATTTTAACTGACCACATCCCTCCACTCTTGAAACTAAGACACTACCTGACCTCTTTTCCAGACAGTAATTCTTAGACCAACAAACATATTTGGGGTCAAGTGGTACAGTTCACTGGGGGATAATTAAATACAAAAGGCCGAATGATAAAAAAATGGAGCAAGCAAAATGCATAAGATTCGAGAATGAACTATTGACCTTGATTCATTCCCAGTGCTGATTTATGTACACTATAAACTGGGCCCTCTCCTTTCCTCCATACATTTCTTGTCTAGTTTCTGTTTATGCAAATTATTTTTCTGTCTTGTAGAATTGCATTTTTATTTTAATAAGATTTTTCCTCTTGGAAGCAAGAATCGATTAATTCTTATTTGTCCTTGTCTGAAAAACTTCCTGCATTATAAATAACGGCCTTTTTTCATTCGGTATAATTCAAAAGTTCAAATTAAATTGAAATAAAATAATTTTCCCGAGAGGCCTTTATTATTTTTTCTCGTCAAAATTTGAAATCGGACTTGGAAGTGATGAAAATTTCAACAAAATCATGTAACAAACACAAACAACTTAAATCTTGATTTCATCAAGCGAATGATGGAGCAAAATGCAATTTTGTGACTAATTGTCAAAACAACCGATTCCAAATCATCAAGATTCTCAATAGCTACTTTCATAACCTCAAAAGTAAAAATAAAAATCATTCAGAGCTCCGTTTTTGATGTTCAAAATAAGGACCATCCTCAAGAGTGTATAATCACAATGACCAACAGGAGATATGATTGTAATTACTCTAAAGCCTTGGTACTACCGGGCCAAATTTCCATTGTGACTGGGCCACACGACTTACCAAAAAGATTTTGAGTCCGGTTTTCGACGCATACAGTCCACCCTCAGGGCACCATCTATATGTACATCTGTCGGTCTGTTTCTGTATATTGCCTCACAAAGATATGTTGAGGCAAACAATGTTAGCAGTTTCTGAGCACAGACCCGAACATTTTCATACTGGTCAGACATATGTTCCAGATTCTCAGAGCAATATTTTCAAATTTTTCACAGAATTCCATTGAGCCACTCAGTAGAGCTTGGTGGGCCACAGTTTGAGTACCAAGGCTCTAAAGTCACAACAATGAATATTTGTATAAGTCTACAGGAATGTGTTGTTCTTGGACTTTATCTGTGCAGCGGAAAAATCTTTGAGCTCCTCCTCCATTTATCAATTTCGATTTGGTTTGTTTATAAGATACTATGATTTGTTTTTATCCTTTAGTATTTAAATCGTTATTATAATTTACAATTTGACATACGACTTATTTGACCCAAACACAGTCCAAATAATAAAAAAATACTTAAAAGCAACTTCTCTGTAGTTAGCTTAACACTGTTCAATGTTCAAACGAAAGAAACTGTTTCTAGCATTCACTCAGCAACCAAATAAATTGTTTATAGGAATATCAAACAAAAATACAGGAAATATCACCACAGGACTCGAAAAATTTTCTTAATTGAATCCTTTTAAAAATAGTATATATAAACAACAGAAATATATAATAGCTTTTGAAGACAGTATGGAATCGACTTCGAGAGTAGAGGGTCAGCTCCTTCTTTTGCCCCTAGTAAACTGCCAGCTGTCTATGCGAGACAATAAGTCTGGTACCTACGAGGCAGACCAGTGTCCTAACCCCAGGAATTGGATAACGGATACATAAAAAGTTGTAAATCAATTTAAATAAAGGAAATTTATATAATTCCTTAATAAATTTATAATATTTTCATTAAAAAAAAAAAGTGTGCATTATTTATGAAATAACTTTTTCATGAGCTTGCAATATTAATTTAAAATTAGGCACAGAAATAATTTGAAAATCAATCTCAGTGAAAGAATCGAAAGGAATTGATACTTTCTTTTATATTTCATTATATAACTGACAACAATTTTATAAACAATGTTTAGCGTTACAAATAGACATAAATAATGTTTTAAATAATAATTTAATCCGTGAATTTGGTGTCAATAGTGTTTCCTTTTTAATTTTCTCTCCAAAAAATATTTTATCAACTCTCCATTCCGATCCCACGCAGCATCCCTTCTCGTTGGCAGACATGACAGTAACAACTCTCTCACTTCTCTTCCGATAATTTTTGTTTAATATTTCTATTACTAACTGTTATTTCATATTTCCTGTACCTTTTTATAAATTTTATTTTTTATTACCTCTTACTCCTGTTGGGGGTGGTCCGAATAAATAACACTGGATTACTGAGCCGCGATATATTTAACTCGACTGACCGAACACAACTCGGCCGCCATAACCATGACAAGCACACTATACTACCCTGTGACGTCGGTTATTGACGTCACAGCGCTCGCCAAAACTTGGTGCGCCCATTTGCGTCCCTTGCGCCTACTCGAGCCCATTTATGCTTATTTTGCCGCTAACATTCCTCTACTTTCCATCAACCTCTGCCACGTCAAAATTCGCATTTCCTTCCTTTGTCCACTTCTTGGGTTTAGGCTACAACAGACTGCTGTCGTGAGTTTGGGCGGGGGATAATAATAACAAAAAATCTGGCCAGAATAACTTTTTAATTCCACTCATTATGGTTTTATTATTTTAATAAATATTAGCTCGAATAGTTGTTTGAGATTTTCTGTCTAAAACTGGTGATTCCCAAATACGATTACATTCACAACGCTCTCGCTAAAAAACGGGATCCGGCGTCCAAAACTGGAGTCAAAAACTAGTTCGAAAGTAAAAATCAGGCGTTAGCACCTAAAAATATATATACATCATACACTTTGTCAAAAGTCTAATTAACTTCATTGTAAACTAGGAAATCTTTAACGACATTTCCTTCAGATCCATCAGTGCCGGTGACTAACATCAACACCAGGAACCAAGGTCAATTTTCTCTCTTCCAGCCTAATAGATGAGTTTTAGATTTTTGTCAGATTTCTTTGAAATAGATCTTGATTTCGTAAAAAGGTTAATTTAGTCAAGCCATGATTTTTATAAACTCATTTCTAAAAAATAAAGACAAATTTGCAAGGATTCAAAACCAAAACGAGAAAAAGGAAATAAAGATGGCGCTCGAGGATGAATGATTCAGATGGTAGATCCAAACATGAAAATCTTCAGTTTCTATTTTGATAAATCAGAGGCAAAAGGTCTCGATGTAATCGCAGAAATTTTAATGGTCTACCTTATTTCAAGGATTTACGTAAAAAAAAAAATTTGAAATGAAAACTGGACTCAAAAAACAATTTCAGACATGGCCCAGCTGTTAAGTTCATTTTTGGAACTTTCAAACAAAACTGTCATCGACAGGTAACAACAATTTCATGATCATACGCATAACTTCTAGGTTATTTGGATAATTAAAAGTTATAATAAGCGGAAATACGAAATTGTAACATGGATAACAATACCGAAGGATCTGACCCATCTTTTACTTCTTCATAGGTTAAGATCAGTGGTTGACGAATCAGCGATTGAGGGTGTTTGTGGCTTTCAGAAATCAACAATTTCAGTCTGAAATACTGTCTGTGTGTCTGTGTTTGCTAATAATTCTATCAACCTTGCCCCAATTCATTCCATAAATAATGCACAATGTCACCAAAAATTCAAATCCCAAACTCAGTTCTTAAAAAGATCCAATTCATAAGTATTGCACACGTGTTAGTTAATTTCCCAAAGGAAACAAAAATTCACAAGATGCTCGACTTACCCTTGTGACAACAGTGAAAGGACTAATCTTCTCACATTTCACTAAAACTTGGGCGGTGGAAAGAAATCTGAATAGTTGCTCTGTTGATCTTTGGATCTGTTGACTAATGACTTTGACAACCACTAACTAAGACTATAGACTTTAATTCTGGTTTGGACGTTGACATCCTTTAACTGCCTTCTACTGTTTTGCAAAACATACTTTTAAGCCTTACCTTTGAAGCTGACCGCAAAACCGCAAGACCTGGAGGGCTTTAATACAAGAGTGTTGAAGTTTTCCTAAACAAAAAACAGGAAAAGATGTTGTTACTTTATACTTCCCTCAACGAAAATTTTATTTAATTTCCTCCATTCCCGGAAAAAAGACAAATGATGAACCAGATTTATGGGTAATTTGAGCTTTTTATTAAAAATTAATTAAGCTTAGGGACATGAACCAAAAATGCCTTCCTCAAATTGCTAAACTACAAAGTCATTTCAACAGTGTCATGGATTTCATTTTATCAAAATATTCAAATTTTCGACCAAAAAATTCTTTTCATAAAGGACATTTTAGTGAAGATCTTATTTCATAAATAATGCACACTGCTACAGTGGTTTTAACCCCGTTTTTCACCCTTAATTTTTGGGTCTAACAGGAGGATTCGAACTCACGACCATTTGCGTCCAAGTCAGGAACTTAACCACTACACTACTCCTCCCACCACTGAGGAGAATTAATAACTAAGTGACTACCCTTAATCCTCCCAAGGGAAATAAGGAAAAATTATATAAATACAATTAAATTATAAATAAATTGTCAAAGTAACGTTAAATCATGAAATTAGTTCCTCCCAACAGGAAGCAATACTAATTCCATAAGAGCTTCACTAAAACATCTTTTTGATCAAAAGTCCGAATTCTTGATGAAGTGAGATCTACTCATGAAAAGACATCGTTAGTTTGTATCCTAAGTAAAATAAATTGTTAGTTAAGATACTAATTACTTTATTAAATTATTTTCGACGGAATTTATTTATGGTTCTACCAATTAAACAATGGAGACACTTCATTCGTCAGAATTTTTAATTTTATCACCCATCATAACCAAAACTACACATGAATGTCGGGAATAATTTTATTTAAAAATCAGGTTCAGGCCTGACAATTTAAAGTTCAATAAATAAATAAATAAATAATAAAAGAAACAGTTCGTTCTGGAAAATATTTCACGGTCGATCCTCAACAACTGTTTTGATAACGGAAATCGGATTCCAATCAAATGTTAACGATCATCGTGAACTAAGTGCTATCCTAATAACTTACACGAGTATGTATTTAATTAGTCAGTGCTTACCTTTGTCGAAATTATAATAATAATATTTATAAAGTTTATTAGTGAGGGGATTTTAGCAATTACAAGGTTTGTTTTTACTAGGTGTTTAATGAGCCAGCAAACTTTCCGGCCAGCTTGGAGTGGGGGTGAAAAAATTCATATAATAAAAAAAACTTGTTCCCCACCATTCAGAAATTGAAAAGTTCTTCGAAGGAATCAAGAGATTATGGTGCTCGTGGCTCAGTGAGGTGTTAGCGGGGTTTGTTGACGGAACTTGCCGATTATCCTTGTTTTCATTAGTGTTCTGCTCTTTAGAGTTTAGGTAAGTTTCTCATTTTCGAGTTTTTCGTTGAGAAAAAAAAAACACAAAATTTATTTTTGGTGAAATATTTTGTCGTACATCCGGGTCGATGAGTTTCGTATTACCCGCGATTCATGGCAGATTTTTCTTTTTTAAGTTACAAAAAAAATTTTTGTTTACAAGTGAGTGATCAAAAAAATATTTTTTGGGAGCTTTTAAATGAGTTTCAGTTAGCTGACGGATTATTTTATTTTTAAACTGTTCCATTCCTCTTAAAACACAGCAACCTATAGATTCACTGTCGGGTTTATCGACTTCTTTGATATAAATGACACCAAAATCAAATTGTTACAAATTGTGAATAAAAAGTGTGTGCGTTCGTGTTTACATGTGTGTCACAAAACCGAAACCATCGGATAAAACCAACAGAAACCCAAATTGCGAAATTTTACCCAATTTTAAGCAATCGTTTTAAGGTTTTCAAAAAGGCTGTAACTTAATCACAAAACCAACGATGACCAACAAACCGAAAAGGAAAAATCTGAGGAATTAAGAGACTTGGACACTGACACGATGCGATAAACTGTTTTTTAGGTCCGGTTTCAAAATCTCAAAACATGCATATAATTTGTTCAGGTTCAGACGTCAATTGAAGCCTCAATACAGTACGAGTTAGCCTCTTTAGATCATAATTTTCAGGTCTTACGCAAGTTCTCATTTCGGTTCTCATTATGGAGTTGAAACCTGGGTCAACCTAAAAACCATCATGTTCTTCAACAATCCTTTCTCGTGTCAATTTCATTCCTTTTAAGTTGGAGGACAACGTGCTGCCTGCCCGCTTTCATTACTTTTTCTCTCTCTCTCTGTGCCGAGCTATCAAGATCCTAAATGATGCAGCATATTCTTAACTTTAAAGAGGATCAAGTTAAAAAATTGTTACATCATTTTAGTTTCTCTCCATCATGTTATCAAAACTCATGTAATTATCTAATGACCAACATTAGAATTGACCACTGACACTCTTTCAGAAGCTCATTTAACAACTAAATCCATTTGAAATTTTGTCAAATGGGATGCATAGTTTTTGACCTTGTTTGCTGTGGCAGAGCTTTAAAAGATGACAAAATCAGCTCAACCCAATTTGAACCCCCTGACTGTGTTTTGCTTAAATGTAATTAACTTGACAGTTGAAATCTGTTGAGAATAAACAATTCCCAGCCTCCAATTCACAAATTTTTTATCAGGATAAAGTTTAACAAACCAAATTCCTTGCTCCATACCCTCTCAGTAAGTTTTTAAATCAAAAAGCAATCTGCTGTCTGAATTTCTTTATATTCCTCCACTTATCATGACCCCAAACATTGGAATCAATCTGTTGTGAAAGAAGTTTCACACTCCACCACTCAGTCAATTTCTTGTTTCTCTTCTCATAAGAAGGGAAATCCCAAAATGAAAAAATTAAGGAAGCTTGTTATGTTGATTTTTATTGAAAGTAAAAACTTTCAGTTGTGAGAACAGGGTTCAACACTATATTTATTGAGAGCGTTGAACCAATCACGTGTATTCGCCGGCAAATTGTTTTATTCAGACACGATTGTGCAACCGATTATTCAACTCTCAATTAAAATGTTTTCGACGAATGCTTATCCAAATATTTTAAGAAGATTAATTAAAGATATCATAATCCTTCCTCAGACTTTTCTTAAACAAATGAAAACAGAAACTCACCTTTTGACAAACTCTATCGGAGCGTCCCTTAATGTCGTTTTGTTAACCAGGTTAGGTTATGGGCTATAAAACAAAATCCACTTCCTAGAACTAATCAACTTTCGACAGCAAACCTTATAATTTGTTTTAAACCTTTTTCTAGGTCTAAAATGTCTCTTGTAAAAAAGCTGAACTATCATGAAGATTTACTCAAAGAGAAAGAAAAAGTTCTCATTGGGAGCGGCAAAAATGACGACAGGAAGCCAACTTTGCCGAATAACAATGAGAGCGAAATGGAAAAGAGGAAGAAGACAAAAGCAACGGAAATAGCACTTTTGAAGGATTGGATCAAGAAACAACCTCATCTCCCTCAATCACTGAAAGATGAAGATATTATTATCTACCTTCATAGCTGCTACGACAGTGTAGAGCAAACCAAGGCTAAGATAGACGCCTCCTTCACCATACGTACTCACGCACCGGAAATATTTAAAAATAGAGACATATTCTCCAAAGAAATGATGATAGCACGAAAGATCACGTAAGTTAAAATCACCCGCAAAATTTCTAAATCAAGGAAGTTTGAGACTGTCGATAAAATCCTTAGTTGTCAAAGCCTTTTTTTCGAAATATTTCAAGAAATCCCCTCAATAAATCCACATCCGTTTCAATTTCCTAGTAAAAACAGGTGGGACGATTAATATCATCCAAGACAAATACCTGAATGTTTTTTTTTAATTAGTAAAACAGGTTCTTAAAGCAAGCATCCTGCTGCTGGTACCTCTAAATCAATCCTTTCAAGAACTCTGATTTTATATTTTAATCCCTTAAACTTTTCTCAGATCTAGCTATAAATTATATATACAAAAGGAATTAAACATTTTCCCAGAGAAACATTACCAGTAACTAAGTTTCAGGGAAGTTACTGTGACTTATGCTCACAGTATACCCAGTTTTAGAACTGAAGTCCCGATAATAGAGATATATTTCAGTTGCAAAAATTTTATTTAAAAATCACAATACCTGACTTTGGTCTAACAAACAAATAAACAAACAAACAAACAAACCCATAAAAAAATGGAGTATGAAACAGGTCTTGTTTGTTTTTGAGTTTCTAGAACCGTGTTATGGTGGCAATCATCATATCGGGGCTCCTGAAACCATAGCCGTCGGCATTTTAATCAAACTCTATAAAAAAGTAATTAGACTATATTCGTAGTTAAGAAAAAGTAATTTCATTTTTTTTCCATTCGCTCCACCAATAAAAAATTTAGCCGAGACCATAAATGAACGGCCAGGGCTCAGCTCTTACGAACACTGATCTACATTACATAATATTTCATTTTATTTATATAATTCAGCTATTTATTTGATATTATTTAGTACCAATTATGAAGCGTTTTTTTCTCTTCAATTTACTTTAACCAATCGACTGGATAATAATTTAGTATAGCCCATTTGCAGAATTATGCAATCGGTAAATATCGTCTAAAATTTAATTTTTTTTTCTTTCTAACTCAGCCCGATTGCCTTGAGGAACAGTTACGGGAAGTTCTTAAAACAACTTTTCGACTGCCGCGTTATATTTTAATACGACAAAAATCGAAACTCCATTTTTTTTATTAGAATTATTGCGTTATTCGAAAGGTTTGTCCTTTTTGACCTATTTCTTTGTTTTAGGAAATTGTAGATTACTCAAGAAATTGTGGTTTGATAACCTTGACCGTTTTTGCGAAAAAAAAGTAAAATCGTACAACTATCATTAGAGACAGTAAAAAATTTCTAGATAATGACATGATTTAATGCGAGTACCCTGACCACCATTTTGATTGATCTGAATGAGCCTTCATTAAAGGTCACCCTGATTTCTGTTTGACGTGAATTGGAGTAGAAGTACTAGAAAAAAAAACTTAAAATGGTTGGATTTATGTTTTTAATTAAGAATTGTATTTACAGGAGAATTTCACCTCTGCGCTCGGCCACTCCAGAGGGTTACAATGTCATTTTCATTGACTCGGTGGACCCAGATGTCGCCAACTTTAGCTTTACTGAAGCTATGAAAATAGCTGGCATTTCCATAGACGTTTTAGGTACAAAATAATTTTCTTAAATATTACCACCAAACATAAAAAGCCTTCCATCAACGAGCCCAATTAACAAAAATTTCATTTTCCAGTAAGATGTTTTCCTCTGGAAGAAGGCAACATACTCGTCTTTGATATGCAACGTTCGGCCCTAGCTCATGTCATCAAAACGAACTTGACTATCTTAAAGAAGGCGATGATTTACGTTCAGAAAGGTCTACCGTTCAGACTATTACAGGTTCATGTTATCAACGCATTTCCACTCTTCCACCAAATACAACAGCTAGTAAAACCTTTCATCGATGAAAAACTAAGCAAAATGGTAATTCATTTAAACAAAATTCAGTTTTCTGCAAATTATTCTGTAATAATAACACGAATTTTCCCATGACGAGCGTTTTTCTCTTAAATACTAAATAAATTTCAATAAATAATAATAAGCCTTGAAACTGCCTGTCGAGAACATCAAGGCTGGTTAGAAAATATCAGCAGTGGATTTAGAAACGAAATAGCATTGAAATGACAATTTTCTTCCTTCATTAATTATGTTCCTTGAAATGATTTCAGTTACACATACACATGCAAGACAACATGGAAACATTATACAAATTCATTCCAAAAGAATCTTTACCAAAAGACTATGGCGGCGAAAGGGAATCACTACAAGAATTGAACGGTAACTTAAAACCTGTTTTATCAACATAACCTCACTTGGTCACTAATTAAAACTTTTTTTCTTACTCATATAAATAAAACCATCACCTACAATCCTCATTAATTATGACAATCGTTTGTGATATTGTTTGCGTAATTTTTCCAGATGATAAGATCCTAATCGAAATTTTATTTTATTCACAGACCAACTCCATGAAATGATGCGCGATAACGAGGGATACTTAAAAGAAATAGAAAATCTCGTTGTGGATGAGAGCAAGAGGACGGGTAAAGCAAAAACTTCACACGACGTCTTTGGAATAGAGGGATCTTTTAGGCGATTGGAAATAGATTAGAGAATCTTATTCTCACCAAGCCTACCTCAAGTTCCTTTATATATATATATATAATAAGTATTATAATATAGCTTCCGTAGAATTTTACATTCTTAATATTAAATAAATAAATAATTGAGAGTTTTGAGATATATTTTCTTGTTTCTTTAAATATTATTTAAAGAGCGAGATAGACTAATTTTACCACAAGAGAAATAAAATAAAATCAATTTGTTCTGTAATTAAAAGATAATTACGGTTTTATTTAATTTTTTAATTGTTCTTTTTGTGTATATTTAAAATTATAATAAAAAAATATATATTCCACTTTTTCAATGCGTTTTGTTACTACACCAGAGATAGAAAGCTTACAAAAAACCTTTTCCCAAATTCTAAAAACAAATTTATATAAAATACTAATAAATTACGATTTATACATTTAAAATAAGAACATAAATGGCACAAAAAAGCAACAACAAAACCATTTTAAAAAGCATTCACACATTCTGATTTGTAAAAATTTGATTACAATTTGCAAAAAAAACAAAATAAACCGATTCAGTGATAATTAAAAACATCGGCGCGTTACTTTCTCTTAAAATAAATACAACAAAATTTATATAGTCTCAAAAGAGATTGTAGTATATATATTTATATATATATATAAGTGCAACATTTAGTAATATAAAAATTTTCAAGGTATTTGTTTTAAGTACCAACAATTGCCAATAATATTAAAGCTATTTTTTTGACTAAGAATCGTCATCCTGTAACCGTGACAGAGATACAAAAAAACTTAAAAGTATAAAACTCGACTGCTCTGTGAATGTCTCCCCGTGTCAGATACACCTTTCTGAAACCTTAGCGCCATTGAATCCGACTGGCATTCCATTAGTCTCTTCATTTTCTCTTTTAATGATTTTGTTTTCGAACCTAGAAAATAATGAACATAAGTTTACAAGGAGATAATACTCATCAGGGTTAAAAATGAGACAGTTTAGAATAGAACTATAATAAGTGAACGTTCCAAAACAGGCGTGTCAAACTGATGGCAAACATGATAATTTTGATGATCCACATGAAAAGATATGTGACTGAAATTTTGTGCATTGTTTTAAAAATTCTTTCAAGTACATCTCTCAACTAGCAGTTCATTCCTATCCTTCGATGAACAAGACCACCGAAAATCTATTTTTGCTTTAAAAAGCTAGACAAACACCTACTTCTATCTGAATCCCTACTTAAAGAAGAATTTTATAAAAATTTGAAAGTTTGATGCAGTCCCCAGTGAATGTAACCAGATTGTGTTAGACATCCATGATCTAAATTGACGAAAGGTTATCTCTCCAATACTTTCGCCTGATTTCAAGGCTCAGGTAATATCTTCAATAGATTACTAACGGTTATTAGTAACAACAATTATTTTAAACAAAATTATTTGCGTAGTATTGAAATATTGTGAAGTGGAGTCAGCACATAACCGTTCGGCTAACTGATACACTACCAAGGTTGTTGGCCCTGGAGACAGGTTTTGGGTAGAATAATGGTGGAAAAGGTTGGAAGAGATTTTAAAGGTAAGGTAGCAATAGTCCAAAAAGATGTTTGATATGATCTAATTAATGATAGAAAGCAGGATGAATTTTGATTGTTGAAAATAGAAGCAATACTACTATACAAAAAAATTGATTGTTTAACTTTAGCAACACAGAATTTTAAATGAGCCAAATTGACTCAGTTCTTAATCTGATGTTAAATAATAAAATAACAGCTCCAAAAACTATAAAAACCAACTCAAATTACCTTTTGTACCTTTCGAACATCTTTGCGTCAGTTCTTCAATCAAAACCTCGACGTCGTTTCCTGTATCCTCTTTGTTTTTTTGTCATGTAGAACACGCAATATTTCTTAGGACTGTAATTTGAATCATTTGAGGTACCATTTCTAAAATTCCGATGGTCGACTGGCGAATAATTTTCATCGTCTCTAGCCACAGAGCTTCCCATGCGATTATGATTTCTTAAATAAGCGTTATTGATAATGTACTGTTGATACGGGCAAGGTATGATTCTATCTATTAACAAAAAAATTGATAAATAAATTATTTACTTGATTTATCATAGACATATAAAATGGAATATATTACCAACACACGACTGAGGCATACCTGACTGATCTTGTGGGCAATCGGAATCGAAATTTCCATTTCTAAAGGACGAAGTGTGTCTCTGATTACACATAGAAGGGTCTGGGTTATTCAAAAAGCGCTTATCACACGGTCGGGAATCGGGATTCGTGGAAGGGCCATAATGGGAACAACCGTCTTGGGATTCTCTTCTTGTGTTAAAACCATTAGGTCTGTTTGAGTTAACGCCCGAATCACCCATCCACCGGCAATGACAGCACATATTGTTTTCAATACAATCGGGCACGGGAAAATCAGTCCTTTCTGTTTGTGTTTGTTGGGTTCGACAATCACAAAGCCTAAATGGGTGAGGTCGCAACTTGCCCTGATTAATTTCCAGTCCAAATGGCGAACTTATATTCTGACAATTCCAGCAATTACAACGTGTCAACCCAACACCTGCTGACTGAGGTTTGTGTCTCTCAAATCGAGGAGACTGTTCTTGAATAATACCGGAAGATTGAGTTCTTGCTGCGGGTATTGCTTGGTATTGTTGCATTTGAGGTGACGGTTCCCTACCCGAATCTTCTCTACCAGAACAGTACGATCCATATTGTTTCTTTAAGGGTAATTGATTACCTTTATCAGTTCCAGAGTAGCCAGAAGCAGGCATACGAGGAGATCTTCTGGAATTTTGAGGTTGAAGCACTTCTCGATATGAAGACTGTGATGTGAAGTTTGGATCAACCTGTCCATGATCATTTCCACAAGTTTCTTGATTCGCACTACCGTTGTATGCAGACATTCTGGAGTGTGCACTGTATTTTGGAGATGATTGTGAACGGTCAAAAGCTCCTCTTCTATTCCGCTGATATTCTCTAGACGAAGAAGGTCGAGGTTCGACCGCATTCTTTCTACAATCTGCTGGGCTTTGATTCTGCATGTTTGAACCGACGGCGATATTTTTGTACTGAGTAACGTCTAAATCGTCAAAGTCAAATGAAAGGCACCTATCTCTTGTACGAGCACCTGCAAGAAATACATTTTGAGATTTTTCCTCATGTAAGAAATACAAGAGTGTGATTTTCATCTAAAGTAAATCACCTGGAATAGAAGTATTAGGCCTGGGTTTAAGGCCAGAATTCATAATGCCACGATTCTCTGGTGATTTGTTTGTTCTGCAGTCACAGACATTTTGTGTTCTTTGATTACTTCTATCCGAAACTGGTTGTAATGGTTCATTGCAAGTCTGCAATGGTTCATGTACCAAATCCTTCACTTGAGTATTTTGTCGAGCGGGAGTTCGTGGACGAATTCTTTCTTTTCTTCCACTCGACGGTCTTTGAGGCAAATTTTCTTGACCATCGGTGTCACATTTATCATATTCATCACTAAGAGGAAAATCTGACGCGGAATGAGCTCTTCTAAAATTAGGATCAAATCTCTGGTCTGGTTTATTCACTGGCGATCTAGCGGGAGAAGCATACCTACAAAAAAAATTTTATTTTAAATTTGAGCAATCATCTCTCTACAAATAAAATAAGAGACTGTATAAACCAAATACGTTACAAACCTCCAACACCTTTCACATGAATTCTCGTGAGGTCTTTTTAAAGTGGGTTCGAAATTCTCCTGAGGTTCACAATCCCCTGAGTCATTTGATTTTCGTTTCCTTCTGTGAAAGCGTTTTTTAGGTTTTTTCGATCTTGACACATGATGCGACTTTTTATTACTTTTCTCTTTTTTTTCTTTTGATTTATTCTGATTCAACGATTGTGTCACGTTTGAATGCGTTTGGCAACAGTTATCGTCGTCTCTGATCATAGGTATATTAGCCAAACTACGTTGATATTCATCTACAGCACTTCTACAGGTTTTTTCAATGAAGTCTAAACCACTAGTTTTTGATTGCTGTTTTGCGCAAATGGACCTGTAGGATTTATTGTTATTCTTTGAATCATTTGGTGAATATTTTGTTCTGCCACTGTTCAGCTGCTCACTCAGTTTCAGAATCTGTTTTGATTTGGCAACACACTTCTAAAAGGAATTTTTCATATTGAATCATTGTAGTGTTGCATTACGATTAATTTTCCAACTGTATAGTCCAAATCATTTCTATCGAAAAAACATTTGTAAGAAATAAAGCAGTACATTTCAACTCTTCAATAATTTTGTGGAATCAATATTTATCACAGTATTTCACTTTATCGAAATACAAGCTTGTATTTCTGACAGGATTTAAAACTAGTCAAAATCTAATACAAGCCAAAAGTATGATGTTAAACATCTAACAAATGACTTACATCACACACATAAGGAACATAATCATTCTCCTGACCACAGGTGGAAAAAACATTTTGGGCCTCTTGATTATTCTGTAAATACTGACACTGTTCCTTCATTTTCTTCAAAAAAGCTGATTCAGGTGCATAATTTATCAACTCCTGTGCCTTTTGCAGTGCATTCCCTTCATTCCTACAATTTCCATTCCTGTAGGGCTGATTAACACAGTGAACATCCGAATTTGATGTAGTTACCTCTGATTCTGAATTTATAAATCTGCAAGCTCTTTGCCTAAAAGCTGAAGGGATTGATTCATTAAATTTATAGCATGGCGATGATAGTTTCCTCAACTACAGTGCCATAATAACATTTTAATTATCTAAAAGGCAGCTAATAATACTTACAAGTGAGAGCGTTCAAAGTTTGTCTGTCCAGACATGGTGATTTATCCTGTTGGTAATCTGGCCTAAATGTATCAGGTCTTGAGCATCCACACCCAGGAGCTGAGTGATTTTCAACAAATGAACTTTCTGTGAAGTTTGTATTTGGAATATTAGTCTTGTACTCATTCCTTGGTTTTTGACAATGGCATTCATTTACTATGTGATAATCTTGCTTGATCATTATTTAAGTAATACCTAAAAACAAAATCACTCATTAATTGCTTCAGCCAACACCAGAATTTTTCAACCGTCAAACAGTTTTGAATTGTTATTCAATAAAGACGCCACAACTTTCAACCTATAATTTCCTAATCCACTGCTATCGCCAATTAACCACAACCCTCTTGAAACATATACTAAAGAAAAATGAGATCCATATTATAAAAAGTGGTAAATAATAATGACTTAAGCAAGGTTTCTTTAACTCACCAGCAAAAATTATTGCAAAAAACTTCATTATTAACTAATAATAAAGACCGTCAATAAAATAGTTAGGCAGCACAGAATTTATGAACCTGTTTTTCACCAATTGAAAGAAGAATTCAAAAACATTTTTTCAATCCATAAACAAATTACATAATAAATAATTAAGAAATTTTGTAAAAAGATATACTTTATAAATTTTGAAATCAATAATATTGACAATTCATTTTGTAAAATTCAAAAATTTTTTAAATGTTCCAGAACTCATACTGATAGTGAAATTTAAAGTATTTAAGAGACTTTTAAAAACTTATTGCCAAGTTTATAATTTATATACCCATGGTATTAAATAATTTTTTAAAATGAAATGTTGGGGTTTGTTAAGGAAGGAAAAGATTTGACTGTGGACTGAGATAATGGCACATTGCATGTTACTAAAAGTTTAATAGTTTGTAAGAGAAAAACCTGCCAACATGTTACTATCACGAACAAAGTAATTATGAAGAGGGTAAGTAAACAAATAGGTAAATAAAATAAGGCTATATATTACAGCAAGTCTACATCTGGATTTCGTAACCAAATATAAATAAAAAGAAAGATTCGCATTTAAATGATCGAAAAATTTATATCCGAGGCAACATAATTAATTGCCTTTTCTACTTACCGCATAAAATTGCGTAATCTCATATTCATGAAGTCATACCGGGGTATTCGAAGGTATGTACCGTACATAAAAATTGTTTGACAACATAAAAACCGGTGAATGGCCTCAAGACGCCATGTTTGTTTTGTACAACCATTGCTAGGTTACCATTGTGAGTTTGGCCAACAGTTTTCTAATCAGATTACACTTCCAATTCTGTTTTTAATGCCAACTTTCTGGTGGTGGTTTTGAATTGTGATTATTTAACTTGTTAACAAATGTCGGAGTCAAGACCGAAACTTTGGAAAGTAATTAAATAATTTAAATAAAAAAATAATTTAGTCGTGGTAACCTTTTAGACCTATCATTTGTTACAAAATATTTTGAAATTTTTCTGTATATTTTAAGTGTCAGGGATGTTTCAACCACGTGTGGTCTTAACCAAGTTGAATGTGGTGGACACGTGCCTTGAACACCTGTGACATTGTAAATTTGTGCTGGGGTTTTCTAAACGCGAGTGTCGTGACCGTGTCTGGACTATAGTGACACTTTTGTTATTGAAGGAAGAATGCTGTCGTTCACATTTGGGGCGCAAGGAGTGTGTGAAACCCTTTTGGTCAACATTAGCCAAAAACTACGATGTGAGTCTCTCCAGTAATGGATAAAAGTACTTTCAGAGGTTCATTGTCGCCACCAAGTATATGTTACCGTGAAAGTTTGAAAACCCGTTAATGTGCACATTACCTAGCTAATATATGTTTAGAGATATGTGACAAAGTGAACATATTGGTTGTTGGTGAGCTAACTGATTTATCACCCCGGCTAATCTGCAAAATAACTGACTTGTCGGTTGACAGTACCACTTTTACTATTTGTGCACACACGTGTTTTAAGATTCACTAAACACGATTCCAAATTTTTTCTATCCACTCCCTTCGTCCAGAAAAATTCCACATAGCTTACTACAGCACCATGTAACTTTTATTTATTGATTTTAAAAGTGACGAAAAAAGGCGCGAAAGCTTGGATTCGAATTCCGGTTCCGCCGATGCTATTTTCGAATGGAAAACCAAAACGCGGAGCTCAACACAAATTAAATGGACACCGTAACTCTGAATTATTTATCAAATGGGTTACCCGTAAAAGTATTTATTTGTTTTTACCACTAAGTGTGCATTATTTATGAATTACTCATGCTAAAATTATTTAAAAAGGAATAAAATTTCTATCTGAAGAAGTCATGTCAGTACATATCCAAGATGTCTGTTATAATTGAAAAGCGACTTTGCAAAATTAATTCAAACAACCACTTAGGTCACTTTAACATTCCACTCACCTTTTCCAATCATATCCACGTACCTAAGACCTGAAATGATACAGTCAGTCAATGTTTAGATTTCATTCTACTTAATTGTTTATTGGTAATATTGACTGAATAAATCATGAACATGAGGCTCGAATATAGAGTAAGTTTTCGTATTTGTTTATTAAATAAAAAATTAATATGATGGTGATAATTATTTATGTACTGGTCTTCTAGGTGTTTCTTGTTGGTTTACATTCCTAAGTTTAATTTCGACGTGTTATGCTCAAAATGAGAGCACGATAGGAGAGGGAATCCGAAATACATTCTTATCGAAATCCATCAGTGCTACGGATTCTGAACGGCTTCTCAAATCGGCAAGAGAAAGTTATTCAATTTTGAAAAACTTTCAAACCAGACACGATATCAAAGGAAAATTGAATTTCATTGAAAATTACGCGAATTTCCTTTTGAAACTTTTCAACGATCTCAGAACAAAGCAGGTTGATATACACCAACTCTTCGCCGAAGAAAACTCCTTTTTAGTGGGTAAGTAGATAAAATCGTGCTCTGTGGTTCTGATGTCGTAAGCTATTTTCTAAATTCAACTCAAAACATTGCTGACTTCTCACAAACACATCCACCTGACGTGTTTAAGATGTACAGTGAAAACTTTTATCACAACTTTGCTGGGAAAAGAAAGCTAAACACAGATTCCCTCCCGCACCCCATCAATCTTAATTTTATTTCCAGAGGTTTTTGCCGTTACAACATCAACAAAATAAGGATTTGTTACTTTCTAAAATTATAGAAAAGTTGTAAGGCCAAGCAAGACTTATTAAATTAAACAAGGGTTTATTCTCTTGAGATGTAAAAGTTATTACTCTTATCTTTCAAATAAATAATTCTTTTTTTTAGGTTTCAAAGAAAACAACAACACAATTCACGTGAATGTATCTGAAGTAAAGATGGCTATTGATACTCTGCAAATGGCCGTGGAACAACATCTAGTCCCTCATTATATGTCTTCAGATCCTTGTTTTGATGTTCCCAAAATTCTCTCTCTCAACGATTCAGAGTTCGATGTTTTTCTAAAAGAGAAATTCAGGGCGGATTTTTCCAACGTCGGATATTTTTTCCTGGAAGTATTCGCCACTCTCATCGGTCTGTCGTGGGGCGTCATTTCCACGGTTTTGTACGGTATCAATGGTCCAAATGAATGATGAATTCGGTCTTTTCATTCAAAATCCGACAAATCCAATCGAATTTTATTGTATTTTTCAAAATTCCGAGGAAATCTTTTACCTCTAAAACGAACACTTGAATTGTATCTAATTAACCCCTTATTTCGAAATCCACGTTTCTAAAGGAAATTTTTCTTTTAGAATTTAATGAGGAAAATCTTTTCTTAAGAAAGGTCTGAAGGAAATTAAATTTTTAAAACTGCTTATGGAAGTTAAGTTGATCTTTGAAAAAAAAAATTTCACAAAAAATCAATTTGTGGATTTCTTTTATGTAGATCTTGTTACTTAGTTTTGTCTTAATGCTTCCTAAAAATTAATTAATTAAGAATTTCAACTTATAGGTCATTTTTATACTTATTTATATATCGATGATGATCATTTATAATATATTTTTTTATTTTAAATTATAAGATTTTGTCAAAAAGTAATGCACACTTTTAAGAAGAATCTTTTCCATAAATTTTAAACACTTGTAGAAGTATTTATTTCAAAAATATTGCACGATTCTTCAGAGTATTAGTTTATAAAAATTTTGAACATCTATGACAACCTGGTGGGGAACCTTTTTACCATTAGAGGCCACATTTAAATTAGACAGCAATAAGAGAGGCCGCATAAGCTGATTGACCTAAGAAAGTGACTTTTGTGAAATTATTATAGTTTTTCTATAGATTTAACAATTTATTGCATTATATAGAAAAAATATAATATAATACTACAAAATTTTAAATATAATATACGTATAAAAAATACAATAAAAAATATTTTTTTATTCACTAAGTTAGTGACTTATTTGGCTTTGTTTTTTGTTTGACAGTAATTGTATATTTGGATCAAGCTTCGTAACACACAGCTTTAATTGATCCTCTAAATATGCACCTGTAATTTGCGTTCTTAAATTTGTTTTTATTTTTGACATGAGAGAAAATGTTGTCTCACAACAGTAGTACTTCCGAAGCAGGAAATTCAACAGCATTTTTCCAGATTTCTGTGGGATCCTTTTCAGCGTTAAACAATAGTTGTTTGAAACGAACTCTACCATTTTGTACTAGGTGGCAAAAGGCCGCACAAGAACCTCGCGGAGGCCGCAGGTTCCCCACCTATGATCTATGAAATACTAATTTTAAAAATAACGAAACTTTTCGAAAGATATTTATCAAAATTAAATGTTTCAAAAGTTTAATTTAAAAACCATAATTTATAAGAGAATTTCATTTCACAAATATTGCACAGTATTGTGAAGAATTCTTATAATACATCACCATAAGATTTATTATAAATAATTGTGCATTACCTGTGAAATGAATTCAGGCTCTGAGTAAATGTTGTCTTTCAAATGTGTTCTTCTCAAAAGTGTGCATTAGCGATGGAACTTTACCGGAAGTTATTTATGACTCGACTCGACTAAGTAATCTTTATAAAACTCTTACCCTGAGGTGCCATAACTGTTACCTACCCAACCTGCAAACATAGTACCTCTCTAATTGAAATATATCTTCAAATTAAAATCTGCTATCACCATAACCAGTGTTTCCTTTTTCAATTTCACTGTCAAAATGTCTACCTTAAGTGACACATTCCGAGATTCTTATAAATAGATTTTAGCTATTAGTGGTTGTCAACAGGGAATCAAATTTAAAATCAATAATTATAAAAAAGTTGATTGGTACTAAGGCCGAAAATTCTTGAACTTGACTCTTACGTATAGATGCATTAGGGAAGTGGTCCTACGTCTACGCCAAAAGTGAACTTGTCTTACTGACTCAGGAAGAAGTAAAAGGTCGGACGGTTAACCTTCTATGTCAAAATTTCAGTTAGTGACTTAATAAATTATTATTTATTAAATTTAATACATAAAATATAAATAAATAAATAAAATGTTACTTTTGTTTTGCTTAGTGTATTTTTATAAACATTTTTGGTTTGAGTGATAGATAAGTACAGTAAATAAATAATTTAAGTAAAGAGAAAGTTTAATTACAACCACGATGTACTTGATATCTAAGTCAATCGTGGTGGTTGAATTTTCTGAAATGAAGTCTAATATTTGCAGAAAGTAACTTTTATTAAAGCAAACCAATTTCAGAGTTTCTTGTTTCTCTTAGCGATTTTAGAACGAATTAAGGAAGGAATACTCCAATCTTTTAGATATCTAGGCATTCTTGAATTCCTCGTCTCATGTTGCGGTGTTGTGGTGCCTGACTGTTCGGGAGCTGTGGACGTTTCTATTGTAATCTCACCTGTAAAAAGATATCACGTGACATGCATCCCATGAAAAATTGTCTTGTATCAAAATTCTTAAAAAATTGGTTGCTTTCTTAAATAAATAGTCATGTCACTAGTTTGGTTGTTTTTATGTCATGTAGGGTACCAAAGAAGAATTTAAAAATGACCAGTACTGTCATGTCTGAACCAAATCAAAGATTTTTCAAATAATTTAATTGGTACAACTATTTATATGTGAATATATAGACTTCAAGAGCTTTTTTATAAGACAATACTGGTCATATTACCACTAAAGCTCAAAAGCCGTTAATGTGCACATTACCTGCTTTGTGTTCTCTAAGTTAACACACGCAATCGAATTTGTTGCAGTTTACTTAGGTAATGTACACTTTAACAACTTTCCTCTAGTTAAAGTTTAAAAGATTTTGTTTCTCAAGTTTCCAAATTACCAGCTAATTAGTTGATAGTTTAATTGCATAGCCTGATTCTTTAAATACTCAAAAACAAATATATAATTAATATTATGTCAATATAAATGTACTGAAACGTTTCTGTTGTTCTGGTAACCAACTTGTAATAAATCAAACAGATTATCTAGTAATTTGAGATACGAATTACCATAATTAGTCTGCATTTTAATGTGCCACTGTTCATTTTTTTGTATAATTCACATTTATACATAAGTCATTTCAGAAGTACTGCACACTTTTATAGATAACTGATTTCAGAGTACCTTCAAGTCAAGAAGAGGACTTCATTCTCAGGGTTTCATTTCATGAGTGCTTAGTAGATAATATGCTGATTATTGAGGTAATTAATGAATTATTTATACTATTGTTCAGTAATTGTTATTTACATCTGTGATTCTTTTTGTTTTCATTTTATTTCAGAGCGTGATGACCATTCTTGGCCGTCTGCCCACCAACAATTTGAATTTTACTCCCATCTTATAGAACTATACCGTTTCTACCTTTTTCCACATTCCATTGATCGTCACCAAAAGCAGCAACGGCAAATTTTAAATTTGTCGCATCATCAAGATAAGGATTTAGAAATTTTGAGTTTGGTGCCATTTTTAGGTATTTAACTTCCATTTTGTTTTTCTGACTCTCTCCTATCTCCGATTTGCAAATTGTCACCAAGTTAAAGACCTGAAAAAAAGTTACATACAACCAAAATCTCCTCAAAACCAATTCTGGTTAATGTCAAGTATACTCTTCCATTAACTTAAAGAGATCTAAAGCCAGGTTTTAAAATTCACAAGTTGAATCCTTGAAGAAAAAGGTTCATCAGACATTAAATTCCTTTTCATTCAAAATTATGAATAGACTCTATAATGCTGTTTCAAAAGAATTTGGGGAAGCGGAAATTCAATATTTGTATTCCAAAAGCCAATTTCAAAAAACAGGGAAAAGAATTTTCACAGGATTTTAAAAGGGACATTTTATTTTAAAGTAAATATTACACCTAAACCTTGATCAAATATTTAACCACCAGTCAATTAAATTTTCATAGAATAATTTAAATAAAATAAAAAATTTGAAATTGAAATCATTCATTTTGCGTGAATTCAAATCAAAGTTCAAAACTTACCAAACCGAAAACTAAAAGGCAGACGTAGTGTTTAACCATTTTCCCTCGAATTTATCAAATCGAAATTGGGGAAATTAACCTGTGAACAACAACAGCATCAACAAAATTAATAAAAAATTCCCACGATAACATCGCACGCTAATAGAAAATTAAATTCTTCTATTTGGTAAATGGTTTTAAAATTAGTCACGACACGTGTTAGCCGAGTAATTGATGAAAAATTAATTTCCCTAAACAATACTAATTAAAAAGTGGATTTTGTAGGTGTGTGCGAGCGTGTGGATTATCAAGAGGATACCGGAGGCAAAGTCTAGAGTAATATTTCATGAGGAAGACGATTTTCACCGTCATCCTCGAAAGGATGTTCACAATTAGTCCTCTTGGCAAGAGCACCTTGAGCGTATTTATAATGTATGCGTTTAGCATTTTTATTTAAATTTGAATGTTAAAAAAAGTATTGGAAAATAGAAATTACGTAAGTTTTAGTTATTTTGAATATGTAAATTTTTTTTCTACACTTTATGCATTCTAAATACTCTCATTTGTGTTTTAGCTTAAAGGAAACCAATGTTTCAATAATGTAAAGTATGTTCGTTAACGAAAACTACTGGTTTACTCAAATTTTATAAAGTTTGTGTATATATTACAGCTGAATTGCGAAATTAGTCTGTACTACTTATAATCTTCGGATCAACTGCTTTCCTCCGTTAAAGTGCGCAATAAAGAGTTTCACCGCACTTTAGCTTGATCTTAGCACTCGCGGCTTTAGCATTGTTAACCTTCAAAGTTTCTTTCTCATTTTGCCTTTCTTGTATTTACTTGATTGTTTGGATGTTTAAAAATAAATTAATTAATAAGCAGCATGATAGAAGGATAACTTTCTAAGCAGAATGGACCCAGGAAGACGGACAAATGGAATCTTCAAAGACAAGACTGTCGTAAGGAGTGGGAATCACTCAGGAAGACCTTAAACAGCGCGACAGGATAGAGAACAAACTAAAACTATAGAAGTTCTTGCAGTAAACCAGGTTGAAGAGGAGGAAAGAACCACAGGAACAAAAAGCAGAAGAAGCAAAAAGGAAAAAATTGAAGTAGTGTTGACATCGTTGTCCGATAATATGCCGTTAAATTTTCAACAATTTCATAGATCACAGCAGTTAATCTGCGTATCACCTACATAATATGCAATGTTCATTTCATAAATAATGCACACTCGTACCTACGATTCATTTTAAAAGTATTACACACTTTGATGAAGAACTAATTCTCCATATTTCTCAAACTACCTGGGTAATGTGCGGATTACCTCAACTATCTCAATACAAACACAAGAATCTCATTTTTAATAATGTGGGGATGATCTAAACAATTTTCAACCCCTTAACTAACCATAGAGTTAGTCCGCACAAGGCCCAGATAATAAACAAAATAACCGATTTCTATACTTTATTGTTTAACAAATAAATTTTATGTAAACCGAAAAATCTGAGGGCAAAAATTTCTAGAATATTTTTTATCCAAATAAAAATAAAAATAAATAAAATAAATTCTTACCAGAGTGTGGTGGTCGAGAAACAACAGGCAATAAGTGTAGTAAGTCAATTGACACCAAAGCCGATTGTGTGGGTATTATATCAGCTTTCCGACAGAGAGAAAATTATTATGAAAGAGTTTCGCAAAATGAGGGTACTTTCTAGTGAACATTCGCTTACATGGAAAACTGTTTTACAAAATAAATTGCGTCACGAATCGTCAATATATGTTTTGCTAAATTGAATTCCTCTTCACTGAAATGTCTACATGTTAGGGGTATGAAAACCGGGTTCATTAATTAATGAATTTTTGTTTTCAATTGTCACAATTAATTAATTATTGCGTGTTACTGTAGGAGGTAGGCAAAAGCAAAATTTGAAGATAAATTGATTTGTTACAAAAGACTCGATGCATTATCAAGTCCCCAGCTTTGTTTTGTTTTGTAAGATGGAGTCCTTAATTCCTTTCAGTGGGATTTCATTTATAAATGCATTTTCTCACGACTGATTTATAAATGATATACAGTTTCGTGAGGAGTTCATTTTTATAAATTCAGGCTTGTCGGAAGATTTTATAAATGAATAATACATACACTACTTTGATGTGTAATCCATAAAACTGAAATTGAGCGAGTTTTAGGAAAATGATTTGGCCTTTGTTAGAGATAGTGTAGTGTGCATTATTTTTGAGATGATTTATTGGTTTAATTGTTTTATTAATCTCAATTCAAGAACAGAATTTTTTTATGAATCTGTCTAATACAGTTGAACCTCGCATAACGAGTGATGTGGGTAGGAAATCCCCGAATTGTGCGATGAAACTTTTCGTGCTGTTGCTACATCAGTCTGCTTAGAAGTTGTTGTGCTAAGATTTTGATGTTCATTGACAATTTATATACCGTGGAACCTCTCATAGCGAGTCCCTCTCAATTCGCATAACGAGCAACATAAATCGTCAAATGAATGTCTCTCATAACGAGCAATATTTGGCGACATGTACATGGGAATCCCCCGACAGCTAGAAGAAGATTTCGAACTCCGAATCGGGGTAGATTCAAAGTTAAATCTTTCTGTATCTGTCTTATTTTCTTCACTACCACCCCAGATTCTTTCATTTTCACATTCTTAATCTTCTTAGCCCCTCCTTTTCTTCTGCTAAATACTAAAAATTTTTTGTGCTTGGACAAAAATTGTTTTGCATTACGAGCAAAACTCGGGAATGAATTAAACTCGTTATGAGAGGTTCCACTGTAGTTAATTAGCATTTAATGAATTATCTCTGAAATTGTGCATAACTTTTGAAATTAATTTACTGTGCAAAGCTACTAATAAAACTTCCATCAAATTAGAGTGAAACCTCACTTAACGAGCAATACAAATTATAAACAGAGCAAAGTTTCGAATAACGAGTGACGTGGATTAGAGAATCCCCAAAATTTTCGTTACATTGTTTTAATGGAAAAAATTGTTCCGCATTACGAGTACGAATCAAAACTCGGAACAAACTAAACTTGTTATGAGAGGTTCCACTGTACATTTATATTTGAATAAATATTACACGTAACGTTTTTTTTAATAACTTTTTGAAATTTAAATTTAGGACGCCGATTTATCGTACATTTCATCAATCTATGGTAAAAATTGTTTCGCATTACGAATAAGACTCGGAACGAATTATGGTCGTTGTGCGAGGTTCTGCACTTTAAACTTGAACTTTTTTTTACATACTCACTCAAATTCTTTTCTTTTATTTTAGGAACGAAACCGCGGATTTTCAAGGCCTGCTTATTAACAGCAAAAGCTTGATAAACCCTAGTTCCCTGAAAATTACTTTCGTTGTAATCGTCCTTTTTCTTTTCAGCTTTCAATTTAATCTCAACTTAACGAACCTCATCTTCTTTTATCTCTCCTCTGTCAATCCTCCAGCACTAATCAAATATTTTAAAATGCTTCTTCCTTGGCTTGTTTGTTAAAATCAAAAGGAAGCTTTTTTGAGACTTTGGTTGATCATTAGGCGAAAAAAAAATATTTTTACATTTATAACGAGGACTTCTTCTTCAAAATTTGAGGTAAAAAAATTTTTGTTTTTTTAAATTTGACTAACTGAATGTTTTATGAGAGATAATGAAATGTTTGGTACATTAGTTATACGGTTACTTTCCTTCACGGGATTGGATGGGAAGTTTTAGAAAGCTTAGAATCAAGACTACCAACAAGCTCAAGGACGGTTAATTAAATTAAATGTGTTACCGTTAAAGTTCAGAAACCCGTGAATATGTATATTCCCTTGATAATGTTCACATCAACCAAATCGTTACTGTAAATATTTGCTATATCGGAAAGTCCTGTCTGGTTTTGGAGTAAAACAGCAAAATAAGTTTTCACTATCATGTATCATTTCCTCATTTTTGAAATTTGTCGCTCAAATGAACCTTAGTAGCAATCAATCCGTTCTAACTTACTGTTAAGATGAATCATCCTTTTAGTCCATTTACTGGGTCAGTATGTATACTATACATATACATTTTATAGATCCAGGGATAAAACGAGAGAACCAAAAAAGCGTCAGATGAATATACAGAAACCTGTTCAAACTTGATATATCAATATCCGGCAGAACTTTCCGGTAGACCTAATACAAGACCCTTTCTGGAATGATAACAACGCTACTTAAACTCAATATTAATATAATTATATTTATTTTTCAGTATCTGAAGAATCGAGTTGATACAAGAAGAAAGTGAGAGAAACAAAGTTTTGAATTTTAACACCACGAAAGCTGTCAATGTGCAAACGACAAAATTTTGCTGAAATTTTTTGACACTGTCCTCTGTAATGAGTTAATCTGATGATTATTTAAGAAAAGTACCCACTCACGGATTTAACAGTATAACGGTAAGAATGACATTAAATTTTTTACTGCATCCATTTATAGAATGAAACTACAAATAGAAAATGTGTAGTTTTTGTCCCAACACAAAGAAAAGTAAATAAATAACAACAATAAAGAGATTATTTATAAAAGTACCGCTTCTATGATATACTAGAACACAAATAAAAAATTATTTACTTTTCTTGTTGATCAAGCAAGCCCACCTGGAATAAATTAAGCCAAGTTTTTAAAAAATCTCCTGCCCCCGTCGACCTGCTCATTATTTATCTTCAAAATTTTAAAATTTTTTCATACAAATTAAACCTACGGGTCTCTGGCGTTTATCTGACACCATTTTTAATTTTTGTATAAGAACCTGTATACACTTTTGGTTCATATAAATTGATTCACCGTGTCCAAGGAAGTACTTGTAGCTGTTTTGGATTAGAATCGTAGTTAAAACACATTTTTTATATTTTAATTTATAATCGGTTGAGTTGGGGTCTATCACCTGAACAAATTATGCCATCAGAATTTGAAATGTGTGACCCTGACCTAAGAGTGCAAGGATGAACTTTAGGATGCGGGAGGACTTTGGCCCATCCCCCTCTCAACGTTAAACCTAATTGGAAAGTTACTCAATACTATAAAAAATTATTTCAAAATTTTCCAAATTGATGTTTCATAAATAAGAGTTATTAATACATAATGTTACTATGTACTGCTCTATATTTGGCTCTATATTAATTAGGTTTGTTGTCCTGGTTATTAATTATTTATTTTTGCTGATTTGTTATTGTTTTAATATACGATCAGGCTATCTTTGGAACATGTTAGTTTCTGTAAATATTTTCTCATTTTCTGATTATGTTCTGGTTTGCTCTCCTCCGTCCATTTTGTCCCGGTTTCCAGCTTTGTCCTGGAAACTCATATTTTCTAATTTCTTCTTCAGGGTGTCTCATCTTTGTATGCCCTCTGTTGAGACCCCAGCTTCTCTCAGGTCTTTCTCATTTTCCATGAATCTTGCAGGTTGTTTTTCCTGTTGAGGAAGTGTTTGGCGTATTTTCTTCTTTCTATATTCTGGTTTGGTATTTTCTTCTTTTCACCCGGTGTTATAAGACTCAAACAATTTAATATATCATATTTAATTATACAAGACTCAGATCGAGACAAGATATGTGTTATAAATTTAATTAACAAGTTCAGAATTTATTCAGTGAGGAAAGAATTATCTGGAAACGTTTTCATATTTCTTTCACTATAAACTGCTTCATTTATACTTTCTTAGAAGCAGCATCTTGTTAAAACATCGGATGAGATTTTCATGGAAGTTGAAGGTAACTCTGGGGAAACGCATGGAATTTGTCCGTCGTCAAGTTCAATGAACTGATGCGACTCTTTTTGGTTTAAGTTATGAATAAAAATTATGAGCATCCAGAGGTGGTATTGCTTTAAAATATTTCTCCGTCCAATTAATTTATTCTAAAAATCCTGAATAGACAGAGACCACCTAATGTTTAATTCCCGGTGTAACAAATGCTCATTAGAATCGTCTCTAATTCCACCCCCAACCCACCATCTTCCCGTTGTTATAACCAATGAGCATTTTGAAATTTGATAATCTTAGAAACACTTCCACCAAAAATCCGTTTTTGAATAATATTCATTTCATCCAATCACTCACTCATTCATTCATTCAGTCAGTCGGGAACCCGTATCGCGTTTCCTTTTGCCTGCCATTCTTCCAATTCTAAAAGCGTTCGAAGTAGTAGCGGATGTAGTTATGGAGTAGTGTCATGATCGTCTTTTCATGTGATGTCTGTTTATGAGTTTCTTTTCAAAAGAGATGGATTCTGTATGACATAAATCAGTCTGACTTGTTATCAAATTTTAATTCCAAAAAGCTTGTTGCAAGACTTGTAATTAATATTTTGAAATGATACGGAACATTTACGATCCATAACTCATAAATAAATGAGTTTGGTACCGTTTGCAAAAACTTCATTTACCGGATTTAACTCCGATTTGAAATTTCAATTTGACCTTCAACTACTTTCTAATGGCATTGAAATACTCTCGGAACCTCCTTCACGGGTTCTGAAGGAATATTAAGGCTCAGTCATTAGGTGTTCTATGTTTATTGGTCAGTTTTCTAATAGAAATTTAAATAAATAATAATTTTCTTATTTTATTTACTTGTCCGCAGACATCCAATCACCTTGAACTTGACTTTCGATCGGAGACAGCTAGCCGTCAACATTTTTGTGAGTTATCACGACTTTCCTGGAGGATCTGATATTAAAATTGATAAAAATATGAGATGCTGACACTGCGAAAACATAATATTTTCTTTTTCGATTAATTTCCCAAAGCGACTCTTATGTCGGCTCGTAGTTGAGGTGAGGGAACTTTGTTCCATTATGTTCTCTGTCATCGTTTTGCGCAATGTCACAGCTGGCTCATAGATAAACACTCAAAATGGGAGATCTGCATTACTTCATACGTGACAGCTTACATTTGTGATATGTTTGGGCCATTCGCTTTTTAGTAGAAGCTTCCCGCGTGGACAAAATACCGCCAAACGCATCCATTAGTCACTTGTACTGAATGGGAATAGTTAGATTGTTTTAAATGTTACGATATTTGTTTGGAGGTTAGTTACATTTATTTTATAATGGGCTTTCAAAATTTACTGGTGTTCCTAAACTTCCCACGTAGGTTGCCTTATCAGCAAATGTCACACCCACGCCACTGTCAATTTTTATAGTTTTATCAAGTTTATAGCTCCTGAGTTTTTCTGAAGTAAAAAGGAAAAGAAGGGTTATGTTAATTTTATTTATTTTTACTGCTCGAGGTAATTTATTGTCTTGAGAGAGAGAGAAAAATACAATGCCAGAGAAAAGGTTAGAAAATCTCTTCACTTGGAACTAAGTTAAAAAATGGACGATTTCAAAACTGTTACTCTCCTTAAATTGTTTAAAACTCAAAAGCTTTTAAATGAAAAAGGATTACGAGGAAAATAAGTAGTCAGCCTGAAAATTATACAAAATGAATGGAATTGCCCCAACAAGGACCTAAACAAAGTTGCGAGCTTTTTCCAGAGTGAGAAAAAAAATGAATTAACTTAAGGCGAACTGTTTATAAGCTCCGAGTGAAAGTAAATAATTTGAATTTCGGCGAAAATCATTCCAGAGGCCCCCCCGGCGTCTGGCCCCCCGAGAGGCGTTTTTAAGCTAGCAGCTGTTTTTCTCTTGATGAAAGTTGAATTAAAATCCTCCTCATCTAATTTTTGAAAATATTTAAAAATTCTTTGGAATCGAGAGCCTTTGAACTAATTACACGGGTTTAAAATATTAGATTAAAAGTAAAGGGCACAAGTTTCTGATGTGAATCTATAGCTGTGAGGAGAACGTGGAAATGTATTTTGTATAAAAAATTAAAATTTAAAAAGCTTTCACTAATTTGATTATGAGACCTCTTAGCCAGAAAGTGATTTACTAACACTTTAAATTTTTAATTTTTAAAAGCATTTTAATTTAAAAGTAATTCTGGAAACTGTTTAGTGCTGTCACATCACCACCCTCTTGTCTGACTTTTTATAAAACATAATCCGCCATCTTAAATATTTAAGGGTCACAACTTAACTCAAATCTATGACCTGAAAAATGCAAATTTTGTGTTATAAACAATATTCAAATGAATTAAGTCCAAAAGTCAATTTTTTTCTTGTAATTTTTGTTTAGGAAGATGTGTAATTAAATAAAACTCAAGTGTGATTTGTGATGACACATCTTCTTATTTAATTTATTACTTTTGACTTTAAAGATGCTGCCTTAACTGGTACCGTGGATATTTTATTAGCAACTTGTTTGTACATCTTTGGATTTTTGGACATTAGGATTTCTTAATTAGCCAAAGGCAGTATCTAATTATATAATAAGTGCTTTTGGTTTTTAAGGAGTGAGATTTTCTTGAGGAAACCTCATGACTGAAGGAAAAAGATTTTAAATGAGTAGATAGACTGTAGTTTATTGTCAAGTTTTTATCTAGTTCCTTGGTCTATTAAGTCACAATAAAAAATGTTTTACTGTCTGAAATTATTAGGTTCCACCTCTGAAGAGCTCTTAATGTTTTTCTCTCTCTCTTCAGGTGATAAGAGTTGTGTCAAATGTCTGTACCTTGACTTGTAAATTATATATCTATCATAAAATATCTCCACTAGTCGGTAGTTTAAATTATATTATTCAATATTCAGGTGTATTCAGATTCTGTGAATGAAGGATTTTTCGGATCACCTTTTGAAATTGTTAGTTTGAGGGAAGAATTTCTTCTCAACAACTCTCTGAGGTGTTTAAATTATTTTTAAACTAGAAAGTTTAGTTAGTGTTAGGATTCAACTCAAACCAACATTTTTTTTTCTCCATAGTTTGTCAAGGAAGATAATTATGGTGTGAAAGAGTTGAGTGCACCTTGGTTCCATTTTGCGTGTACTCAAATTGTTATACCCCCTCTCCTCCTTGGCTTAACGACTCTTTTTTGTGGAAATTTCACACTTAATCGTGGTGATCAAATTACTTAATTATTTAAAACCATTCGCATTAATTCGAATAATTTGAATTATGAATAAAAAATGTAAAGTCGTAATCATTATTTAATAAGGATTTCATGCTGAAGACCATCCCTGCCAAACACAAAAAAATTATAGCTTACACCGTTTCCAACGTCACATATATAGGAATAACAGGAGTAATTTAGACGGTCGAAGAATTTTTTTTTTATCCAGGTAACGCCTGATGGGTGAAACGTTGGAAAAAGTCTTCGGTCTATGAAGCAGGAACTAACTTCAACATTCAGACCAGAATTTCTATAAGGTAAGCATGGGTTTAAATTATTTTTTAACCTTCATCCACTATCGCAGTCTAAACATGAGTGTAAATTCACTTCCTCTTTTGTGTTCCAAGTCTCGTGTGTCAGAATGTTAGTACCGAGGCTGTCGTGCAGTCGGTTATTTTTATTCCAAAAATTTTTTTTTAAAGCGAAGTTTTTGGTTGTTTTCTTCGGTGTTTACAATCGTAGACAAAGACGAGAATTAACGATTTAAATTAGTTTTGGAATTTTTTTTTTGTTATTATATTTACTGTTTTAGTTTGTTTTTTTTCCTTGATTTTGATATTTCAACGTAAATTCATTTTGGTAAGTACGAGAGAAAAATTCGTTAACCGTTCCATTTCCGTTTGTTTGAAAAACACACCGCCATCTTGATAATTCATTTTTGTAAACATTTTACCGCAAACGGTTTTTTTTTAGGATAAATTTTTAAATTGATCATCGTTAGTCCACAATTCATTCATTCATTCATCGACGTAATTTCTTGAGTTCGTTTAATAAGTTTTTTTGCTAATTACTACGTAGGTTTATCGAATTTTTTTTGTCGACGGAACCTGCACCGTGATAAGTGACCAAGCTAAAGTCATTTGTTTGGTGGCCATTTTTGAGTTGAGATAATTTTTTTTTTGCTTTTATCTTTTACACGTTGAAAATTACTGCTTCTATTTCGATTCTCTTAATTGAACCTTGTTCTAAGTTTTTTTTAGACTATCTAAACAGAACATAAAACAAAAACTCGTTACTGTTTTATCACTACAACAATTTCTTAACTACAACTAGGTTCTGTGAAGAGAATAACTTCTAAATGTTCTTCCTCCTGATTCATAGTAATTGAACTTGGGTTTGGCGCCTTTTTAATAGTTCTAATTGTTTGTGTGGATTTGAAGTATGTTTTGTAGAATTTTGTGACAGAAACAACTATTAATTAAGAGTAGGTTTGATAGTCTACAACAACAATGAGATGTTGTTGTATTTTGGCATGAATCCTGTTAGGAGTTGCAATTTTTGTTTGAAGTATAACATAAACCAATTGGAGGTTTATTGTTGTCATTGAACAAGATCTTTGTCACATGGTTTTGAGTTAAGTATGCTGCCCTTAAGATATGTGAGACATGACTTAATCTGTGTTTGTCATTCTATAAAGTAATTAAATAATACAACCGTCAACAAATTCATAGCTAAAATAGAATTTGAAAATGTGCAAATATTTAATGATGTAATTTCACACTCGTGTAAAGTCAAAATAAAAAATGGCGTTGGAATAATTATGGGGATAAATTTTTCAGGGGCATTGTGGAAGGCAAAATTATAACCAGATCGTATCGTACACCCGCAGGAAATGACAAACGAGGTTTTTGAACGCATACATGAACCGGTGTTAATTAATCGTTTTTTCATTTTCCAAAATCTAATCCAAATGTTGTTGTTTCGTATCTAATCCTCGGTTGTAGTCGTCGCCTAAAAAAAATTTGCGCTTATTTATTAATATTATTTGTTTGTCGCTTGGAAAAGTTTGTTGTTGTCTCAACTCGGAATTTAGTCTTGAAGGTCTTTATTGATTTCCAACATCCAGAATATGTTTTACTATCTTGAGGGTCTGATTTATTGAAATAATTTCTTCAGTTAAACATTCAGAATTCCAAGGAATAAGTGTTTGGATGGTACCAAGATGGCTTAGTTGGTGTTTAATCACAAGAGAATCCATAAAAACATTATGTTCTCCCACTTGTCACCTTTCCACTCACATCTTTTACTTATTGAATATAAACCGACAAGAGATTTGTCAGGTTTGAGCAAACAAGGTCGCCAAGGTCATTAACAATTCTTTTACACTAATGACAGCCTCGTAATTGTCCAGCGAATAAAAACTTTTATAGTGTTTAGAAGCGATAAAATGAAAACATTTATCCAAGGACTCTGCTCGAACAATTAATTCACGTTTTTTTTATGGGATGAAGTCTGACTATATTGTTGAGAACATGTTCCGAAAAGCGGATTTGCTTCTTTGATTCTAAATCGAGATACAAGTAATGATGAGAGTTAACAATGAACGGAGATCGGTGTTACGGAATGATGATTTTGTTGCGATAATACAGATTTGATTATGTCGGAATCAATCCTTAATGATTTTCAAAAATAACAAGCTCAATAAATGGAAGTCGGTAGTCTTCGTCTTTTCAATAGGATTTAACCATTCTAGCACTGACCCCGGAAACCTATTAATATTTATCAGAATTTTGCCCGCGGTTAAGGATCAGTCGGGGGAAACATGAGCGCAAAAAAAGTTGTGGACATAGTTATTCCATTTTTATTTAATTGACCGGTAGGAAGTTGATTTGAAAAAGAAAATGAAGATCAAAGGATCACGCCGAAAATTTCCTCGGAACGATGATTCCTATTGAAAAGAAAATTATTTTTAGGCTTTCATCCCAACATCAATTTAATAACAAAAATAGATCAAAGTGATATAACGATTCGTCAAAATTATTAAATATTTATTTTATAATCAAAAGATTTTTTAATATTATGTATATAATATACAGGTAGAGAACCTTTTTTGGATATAACAACTAACTCTAAACTTTAGGATGGCTAATTACAATGTAGAAATCACAATTCTCACAATTTCTGTTGTCAACGATAGAGCACTAAAGACTACTTCAAGAACAATACATACAGAAGGTACAGATAGACTTTTTTATGCGAAAGACAAATCTGAGGTTTTTAAGAAGACCTTACTTTACATTGTAACGGTTCTTATTGTTCTTAGCGTTCAACTTAAAAACTTAAGACTATCATCGCGTAAAACAAGACCCGGGGTGAAATAATTATGTAGGGCATCTATAAATACAGTAACGTCCGTTACTTTTGAAATTTAAGTTTGATCAATTACGTTTCTAAATTTTTCTAAAGTCCTCAAAAGCAAATCGCATAAAACTAACCCTGAACCAGAAACTCTGTAATCGACAAAAAAAAAATTGCGACGTCTGCTTTATTCATCAAATTGAATTCTTGGTGAAAGACTACGATTTTTGAAAAAGAGGCGCATAAAAGGAGACCCGACTGATAATGAAAAAGTTAATAAGAATATAATGTCAAGATCTCGTTTTGATAGTCAAATAAGTTTAGTGTGCATTATTTATGAAATGAATTCATCATAAAACCGTGCAATATTTATGACACTACTGTATTTATAGATGCCCTACATAATTATTTCACCCCGGGTCTTGTTTTACGCGGTAAAAGTCTTAAGTTTTTAAGTTGAACGCTTAGAACAATAAGAACCGTTACAGTGTAAAGTAAGGTCTTCTTAAAAACCTCAGATTTGTCCTTCGCATAAAAAAAGTCTATCTGTACCTTCTGTATGTATTGTTCTTGAAGTACTTTTTAGTGCTCTATCGTTGACAACAGAAATTGTGAGAATTGTGATTTGTACATTGTAATTAGCCATCCTAAAGTTTATAGTTCGTTAGTTGTTATATACAAAAAAGGTTCTCTACCTGTATATTATATACATATTATTAAAAATCTTTTGATTATAAAATAAATAATTTTGACAAATCGTTATATCACTTTGTTCTATTTTTGTTATTAAATTAAGCCTCAGATTTGTCCTTCGCATAAAAAAAAGTCTATCTGTACTTTCTGTATGTATTGTTCTTGAAGTACTTTTTAGTGCTGTACAGTTGACAAATGAAAGGAATACTTTTACAAATTACAGTAAACATTTTTAACTTTTGCGAACGCTCAACTTCAAAATCCCTTTCAAAAATCGTCCGCGTAAATCAAAGACCTAACGGTATATGGATACTTTCCGTGGCGCGTAATCATTAATAAACGTAAAATATCTTACGGTAAGGTTAACACATGAGAAAGCGTTCGTATTAAACCTTTAATGAGACTATTAACATATTTGTAAATTCATAAACGCGAAAGCGAACACGGCCACTTCAAAACTTCTGATCTGTAGGAGAGCCGGGGGGGGGGCTTTCTCCTCGAAAAGGGAAAAAAAAATCTTTTCGGATTTTACCTCTAATTTTGAATATATTTATCCGGGCAATAAAAACATTAACACGAAAGTGTCGATAAAATCTCCACAAACGTGCTTGATTCTCGTAACATAAAAAAAAAGAAAACCTAACCGAGATAACGTCCTCCATGTTATTATAGTTAGTTACCGACCTGTCCTTCGGATAGTTGTTAAAAATTTTTAGTTTAGGTTTGGGCTAAACTCTCACACCAATCAATGCACAAAACATTTTTAATATTTTCAAATTTCTTCTTCTGGATTTCAGATTCAGTAAATTGGTGGTAGTTGGGAGTTCATTTGAAAAACGACATTCGGATACTTGATATACCCTTCACACTGCAACTGTAAGTATTTTTGATTATGATTATGCTGCTGGGGGTTATGATGTTACCGGAAATCCGTTAATGTGCACGTGTCCTAAATATTTTGTCGATTAGCTAAGACGATCCCAAAAATTGTCTCGTTGTATACGTGA
This sequence comes from Columbicola columbae, assembly GCA_016920875.1. Lineage (NCBI taxonomy): Eukaryota > Metazoa > Arthropoda > Insecta > Psocodea > Philopteridae > Columbicola > Columbicola columbae. Next base: position 8,083,209 of record JADMLL010000007.1, read on the forward strand.
AAGGAGGTAATCTGTAAATTGAAGTGAGAATCATTGGAACATCAGCATTTTTATACTCCTATATTAATATAATGTTTATTTATTTATTTATCTTTTCTTATCATGAAGAATCAAGTTAATACAATCAAACCATCAACAAATTATATTGAGTAGTAATTGGATTGATAGGAGTAGCCATCAATCAAACAACTATATAAAGAATCAAACAGTTGAAAGATTATTACAATTTATTGATTTATATTATTTATTTATTTTTCTATATCTGCAGAATGAAATAATACAATGTGTTCGAAAATTTAAGTGTAAATAGACTTTTCCATAGAGTAAGAAACCGGAAGCGTTTTTGAAACTTCGATTCTGCAGGGAGTAGAAGTAGTCCTACTCACCGGGAGAGGCAAGTACCAACAAGTAACCGATTAGACGTTGAAGTGTGTTTTTGCTATTTTATTCCCAAAAGTTTTTTGAGTCAGTGTATAATTCTAATCTAGTTATACCGCGCGCAGAATAATAATAATAACGGAAATATCTGTCCTCGCAAAGAATTTGGCAGTTCAGGAGGTAGTGATAATGGGTACAGAACACATCCTCCGTAAGGTGGTGTGAAAACATCAATCATCCTTCCCTGAGGATGCTGTTGAATCTTGGAACCTGTTGTTCAAGCCATAACCGACAAGTAGCATCTGTAATTGTGTAAAAAAGAAGACATAAATATAATAATGATGATGATGATGATGAGGCCAACCGAAAGATTGGACCGTGCAAGAAATTGCAATAATGGGCACAGCGCACATCCTCCGGAAAGTGTTGTGAAAAACTCATTAATACGTTCCTGAGGATTCTGGTTGCATCCTGGAACATACCGGTAACTAGGTTCCGACAAATACAATCTGGTGTCGTGAGATTGAGGCTAATAATAATATATAATACAAGAAGCGGGAGGTCTGTGGTATAGTGGTTAAGACGCCCAGCTATGGTCTTGAGTTCACATCCTGTTATACCCAAGGATGAAAAACGGAATCAAAACTCAAAATAAATAAATAAATAATACAAGAAAGAAAAAGCTAATTTCAAACTTCAGTCGTTAATGTAGACATTACCTAGCTAAAATGCGGAAAACTCGTGATTCCCTCATTAACGTAACAAATCAGTTAATCTCCAGATAATCTAGGTATGTGCACATTCATGGGTTTCACAATTTAGCAGTAACAATGACATTAAAAGAATGGACCCCCATTTTCACCCCCGGATTGGCCTAAACGGATTTCATGCTATTTTAACTTTGTGTTCTGTTCTATTTTAAAATTCAAATATCTAAAATTACCCGAAAATCGATTTTCTCCTTGTTAAGGCAAATTTTTTTCCATCGCATTTAACGTAATCGCGTTTGGCTTTGTCAAAACCAGCGAATTTTGGCGGTCTCCCCCCTCCCCCACCACCACCCTTCCCGACGACCGATTTTTTTGTTGTTTCCACTGTTCCATTCGTTCCTTGGATTTGGTCGTCTTTCTCAATTATTCAGTGACATGCGTCCAAAGGTTGATTGGATAATTGAACCAACTTCAAAGCAAACTTTCTTGAGTTTGTTTAGGAATTAGTGTTGAAACTATAAAATGGCCCCGCAAGTTTGTTTTATTTTTTTGTATCATTAATAAGCCACCGGTCATCTGTTTGTTTATCCGTTTCGCTTTTCTTTTCTGTCTGGCGTGTGCGAACGGAGACTCTGTCCTGATCTTTTCATTTCGTCCGTCACGAGTTCCTAATTCCCTCTCGAAACAAAAAGGATTGAATTTCCTTTGTAAAAGGCCACGAAAAATGATAATTGTGACTTTGTCAAAGAAATTTGACTTTTACCACGACCGGTGGACTGCGGGACTGTTTGCTGTTTGTTTGTTTGTTTGCGTGCTGGTCTTTCCTTTCTCTGGATTCGCTCACTTTAATTGAAATGTCCTCGTTTTCTCTGTCTCTCCTGCTGAGGGAATTTATGGAAACTCGTTAAAAATGATTGGATCGCACGGAGCACACACAAAAAAATAAAATAAAAAGATAGTACACGTGGAGGAATTATGTGTTCACAGATCCCACACGTGGAGAAGAATTCTTGTATTGATTTCTGGGCGGTTCTTTTTATGAAACGCCGTGAAAAGGAAAAATGAAAAAATGAAACATTAATTAATTGAAGATTTCTCATTTCGGTGTCAGGTTTTTGGGATGTTTTGAAAACTCTTTTCAACTCTCTCTTTAACACCTGCCTAATGCCTGGGGCTTTAACACGAAATGAAATTTTCGTTAAAATGTGCAGTACTTATGAAAGAAATGAATAACAAAATGAAGAAATGGATTGTGGAGTCGTTTGATCAAATATAAATGAAAATGTGGATTAATATTCTGAGCCACTCCTGATTAAGAAACGTGCATTATTTATGAAATAAATTATTTATATAATGGGAATCGGGTGTATAAATAAATTTATAAATAAATAATTAAATAAAAAATGTATACAGTCGTTTGATTGCCCAGAGGTGCGGAAACTAGGGGTCAAGGCTCTTGTGGGGGTCGCCGAATTTTTATAAACTGCATTATGCCTGGATCCCTTATATTGTATAAAATTGTGTATAAAAAGCATTTTCTTAAAATTATAAATAAAATTAATATGTCTCGGGTTTGGCGATGTTTTTATTCGATGAAATGGAAGAAATTCGCGAACTATACATCGTATTTGTGAATATGTATCTCAAGGGGTCGTCAAAATTTTTTTCCCTACTGAAGGGGTTGTAGTCTAAAAAAGTTTGCACACCACTGCGATATCCGTTCGAGTTAATTCGTCGATTCGTTGTACTGCACTGACTGATAGTTGGTCGCGTGTTCTATTTTGTAGATATCTGAGCGCATCTTCAGTCAGGTTTCTGCATGTCTTTGTTTCTGGTCAAGTCTGAGCGTGTGCATTACTTATGAAATGAGTAACAATTTTTTTTTGTTAATGACTTATTAGTTTTATGTATCAATACTCCTTCTGAGCCTAAATTGTCTAACAATAGTTACTATTTTGAATATGAAAACAGAATGATAATCGGATATACAAAAAAGGAAACAGGAAGGACAAAAACCGTCAGCAGGTGTTAGTGTATAATCATCACGATACTTCCTATTATTTACAGATACAGTGTTCGGTAGATTTTTTTTACACGTTAATCACACGCATTCTTTGAGTTTGATTAATAGAAGGTGAGGAGGAATTCGTTGTAAGGATATACGGACATTGGCTAGGCGCGCTCCTTCTATCTCTCCACACAGAGGAAATTAATTGTTTCAGATAGTAGTTATCATATACAGAAGGAGGAAATGTACTTGGCTTTGACTTGTCAAAAACGCTTTATATCAAAATTATTTGAATGTCAAGTTAATCCGGTTGCCATTGAAGCGTGTTTGTTTTTGGTTATAATATTGACGAAAGAAGGACGGTTTCAGTAACGATACCGGTTCTTGCGGGACAAATTTAAAACGTTGGCAAATATAACCGATATTGATTGGTGAGAAACGGCGATGCCATTTTGAAATCGCGAACCGTATTGCAACCTTCACCTTTCTCTACTTGGAAATAAAATGATTTAAATGCTGAGAGCCGGAACAATGGAGCCATTCTCGTTTGAATAACAACAAAAGCTTGTTGCGGTTTTTTCTTTATATTGATTATAATAAAAAGAGGCAAGTTGAGCTTTAAAACCATAAAGGCTGTCTTTTTTTATGCGATGTATTAAATTACGAATCTTCTTTCTTATTGAAGGAGTTTACGTCTGCTTTTACAGCTGAGTTTTAAAATTTTTGCTGTATGTGTTATTGGTAGTTCAAATAAACAGTACCTGATAAACCATAATTCAGCTGACAACTCTTTAATGACCATAAGAAGAACGCTGCTTTACACTCTGTTACCTTGTGACGTCAAAGCGCTCATGAAAACTTGGTGCGCCCGTTTGCGCCCCCCTTGCGCCATATTGTCGCTGACATATGTAAATAGCTATAGTGCTGAATTCAGCTGGTGGATATCTATAGATTGAGTTGCGTGATGGGTGAAGTGCTGAAAATCGTTTCATTTCTCAAATTGTTTCGATATTTCCAATGTTAGCAATGAAAATATTTGCTGGAACAGCTGCGTTTGTATAAATTAGCATAATGGTTTTAGTATTAGTCAAATTAGGTGTTTGGCTGTTGTCAGATTTTTTGGTTGAAGGTGAGAAACTGGGGTTTCCCCAGAAGGGAAACCCCAGTTTCTCACAACCTTCAATATTAACTAATCCTAACAATTAGTTGTCCGTAAAACCTAAAAATTTATTTCTGTAGGCCTAGAAAGTCATATTAGAAGACACAAATTTCCGAACTCAATCCAAACGGAAATGGGTTATAACCATCTTCTGGAAGAGCATGAGAAACGTTATTTTAAAAATTTGGGATTCTTGTCAGAATTTAATTAAATCGCGCAAAATTAGACTCTTTGAGCGAAACCATCAAGAGTGAGATTCAATTAAGACTACCACCTTTAGTCTCCTGTTTTTTAAGGTTTGATTTAAACGCGTCCTTGCACAATTTTTCCTTTGGCACTTAATTGATTTTCAGTCTCATCCCCTCTCTCTCTCCCAACAATTTGATGAAATCTTTCATGTAGTCAAGTCCTTCTTACCCTCTAGTCTGAATATTTTCCGATTTTCCGGATTGTATGGTAGCGAAGAGCTTTAAAATCAAATTGATCATGTCAAAGTATAAAAATGAATAAAATAATTCACAGGGGCGAAGGATGCAGGGAAAAAGTTCTTATCAAGTCTGGAGGCCATTTTCTTGTAATAAATGGCAACTCGGTGTCGGTTGTGCCATAAAGAACAATTCTATTTTGAAATTGGCCAATTTATCATTAAAACCGGTATTTTCGAATATCAGGTATCACTTTTGTAGTGACCAGGTACACAACTACTATGTTGTGTTCAAACAAATATATTTCCGTGGACGAATTGAAATGTTCACCGACGTTAAATAATTTAAGTTCTCGCGCCATGTTGACCATAAACGAAACCGGCTGGACCATTAGTGGATCTATTTACGTCGATTATTTCTGATTGGATTGTAGATTGATTTTGAGATGAAATCCGATATATGTAAATAAGAAGTCGTTATGAATAGATATCACAGGTTCAAGGTTTAGTTAATCTTCACAGGCTCCATCAACGATGTCGACTTTTTCCTTTTGAGGCACTAAACGCCTCCATTGTCAAACGGATCCTGATTTTTATTGAAAGTCAGCTTCCTGTTTTTGTTATTAAAGAATTTTTTAAAAATCGATTTTCAGTTCTTGCCTCCTGCTAGCTCACTACTTTTGACTTGAGATTTGAAAACAGGTCACAAATGAAATAATACAGCGACATCAGCGAAGTTTTTTATTATTCGTCTGTTTTTAAGGCTTTTTTATTCGTGTTCTTGGTTCTGGAACTTGTTTCAAGAAAGTTCTTTGATGGTGTCAGTGGAAAATGATGTTCACTCACCGAACCGCGCCTTTCTTGTTTATAGAAAATTTTGGAAACGTAGTAACAGACCCGTTTAGTTTAGTCGTGACAAATTATGAAGTGAATGACAGGTGATTGAAGTTTTTGACTGAAAATTAAATGTAAATGAGATTTGTTTTGATTTAAATCATTCCGAAGAGAATGACTCCAAAGAGATCATTATCCCGGTTTTAATTGAGTGACACGTGCAGCCCATCGCGAGGTTTCTTACCACGAAATTACTGCCTTTGCACGTTTCCACCGAAATCGATCCCATTCAAGAGGGTTTGACCAAAACAAATAATTGAAAGCAAGCGGACCACTCACCAAATGTCATGACCGCATGTGTGGGGGTGTTTGAAAAATAAAAATTGGGCTGGGAAATTAAATTTTTATAAAGTTACCCTGGAAAGGTTGAGTCTGAGAGTAAATTAGAATGAAAGGAACTTGGCTGGTACTTGAAAAGCTTTTGAAAGAACAGGCTTCCTCTTGTTATAATAAAAGCGAGCGTAATAATTTTTTATGTTTTATATAAATTCATAACAACGTGTCCGACGCGTTCTATAAGGGAATTCGCTGTTTTTTCGTCAGGTCGTTTGCTGAAATTTCAGCTGAGAATTAATGTATATTGACATTATATTCGTCACCTTTTTCGGAGGTCGGCTATAAAGCCGATATAAAAGTTTTATGGCTCGTTAAAACGTTATAATCATGTTATGATGGAGAACATAATTGACATCTGACGGATTTGTTTAGTGCGTAGAGACGAGATTTTTGTTTAAGGAAAAGCGAATCCGAATGAATCAATCGAAGGAAACTGAAATGTGATTCTGTTACGTAAGTACTAACCGAGAACAAAGAAATAAAACGTTTCATTGTAACGTATTAATAGTTTCCTAAGACATAGGAAGTGTTTTGAAGGTGAATGGCCAAAATTAAAAGTCAGGATAGGCAATGACCTACTAAATTGTCTTTCATTCTTTTTGACGTGTGCTATTAACTATATAGAAATACCGGGGTAAACAATATGGAGAGCTCTTCTTCTGGTAAAAATCGATGTTGACTTTTCATCTGTTGTAGTATAGTCAATTATTATGTGTGAAATGGCGTATTGTACCATTCATTCATTCTTTCTGTGATCGTAACGTGTTTTATGGAACTTCTGAAATTGAAATGTTGGTGTTGAATGTTTTGGTTTTGTTTTTGAAAAACAAACGAATGAATGAGAGAATGTTTTTTGTTTGAATGATTTTAAATTTAGTTTTGTTTAGTCCTTATATGTAGCTGGAAGATTTTGTTTGCGTCGTTTAGATTTGGATTCATTAAGAGTGTACGAATACGAGCTCTAAAAGAATCTTGGTTCTATTCTTCTCATGAACGCGACTTTGTGGTAGTGTGACTAAAGACGACTTTGTTTAATTCGATCTTTTGCTCTTTGAAATTTGTTTTTGGTTCTTTCTAGGCACTGTGTCGCTTATTTCCTTGGTACTCAAACTGCGGCCCACCAAACTCAACTGAGTGGCCCAGTGAAAATTTGTGAGAGATCGATTGCTCATTCTTAAGTCTGAACTATAGTGCCTGACCAGTATGAAAATGTTCGGGCCTGTACTCAGAAACTACTAACATTGTTTGCCTCACTATATCTTTGTGAAGCAATATACAGAAAATACTTACAGAAACAGACGGACAGATGTGGACTGTATGCGTCGAAACCGGATTTGTAAAGAATCTTTTTGGTAAATCGTGTGGTCCAGTCATAATGGAAATTTGGCGGGGGAAGTACCAAGGATCTATCCTATCTATCCTCTATCTGTGTATTCTGTTATTTTCTATCGCTTCTCTGGTTTCGTTCTTCTCGGAAGATCGCTTTTAGAATACAACGCTTTTGTATATTATGTTGAAACTCTTCCAGGAGTTTATCGATCCCGTTTTGTCCAGTTTTGGTTTTTGCAGGATGTACTTGACTATCAGGTTACACAGCCTGCCTTACCTCAAAAACGAACTAGATACCCGTAGAAGGCAATTCTTCTGTTATTTTAAACAAACCCTCTTGCAGTTCGTAATTGTTCTCTCTTTGGAATCATGACCTTATCTTACTATCTCATCAATTCTAGTTTTCTTTTAAACTCTGTATATTTTCTTTCTGTATTATTACACACATGAAGCGTGTCAAAACGCAAAACGAATTAATTGGATTTACATTAGTTGCCGGATATATTCCGGATCTCAAATTTTTCCCGGTTCACGCACAGGATCAAAGAAGGGTCGTGTGACCGAATCAAGGTTGAAGTGGTCGTGACTCGAAATATCACTCTAAGGGATTTTCGAAATTTTTCTCCGAGTTAGGACTACATTTGTAGAAGAGGTCGGAATATTTTCAGCCGAAAGAACGCAATTTCCTTGAATTAAACACGGTTGGCTCATTGCTGAAATCATTTTAATCTTCAGCACAGTTTTCTGAATTTGTGGTTTTAACACCTTTCAGAGAGGGATATTCCTGAGCAGGCAAAAGAAAAATGAAAACAGTTTGTAACGTTGTTAAGTCGGCTGTAAACCTTCCAGGTTATTAATACAGACAAAGACATTAATATTCCCGCTCGGGTTTTTACCCATCTCTTTCGCTAGATTAATTTAATAAATTTTAGCTAATGGCGATGCCTCCATCTTAATTTTTTGTATCTCTTCTAATTAAAATTCTCTTTTATAATAAATGAACGAGTGATATTTAAAATAAGGAAGGAAAGAAAAAATGGTTCTGGTAGAAGCGTCATTTATCCTGAAAAATTCATCATTAATTAGATTTGAGAGGCTTTGAACCGAATGACTAGCAGGAAAGGAGGAATTACACAGGATACATAGGATCGTGAGTTGTCGCATGAAAGGAAAATTATTGGTTGTCCAAAAAAAATTAATTAATTGATTTGTGCATAGTATTTTGGAATGACGTAGATTTATTAGATACAAAGGGAAGAACTTACTCATGAGGGAATTACCAAACCAAAAATTGAATTCCTGGAGAAACGATCATAACCGTTAAAAGGAGTCATAGTGATGGTGGGTTTTTTCGCCTGTCTCGTCTCGGTATTACAACCGATTTGGAATTGTTTGTAGCATTCAACAATCACGGTTTCATTTTTTGGTGTTGAGTTACGCGAAGATGTGTAGAAGTATGAAACTTTTTATTTTTTATTGATACGAAGTTAACGAATTCCAAACATAGTATGTTCGGGTCTTGTTTTGCGTTGCTTGTTGAGCTGGTTTCTGAGTTAGGATGTTAGTTGGACGGATAGTCGGAAAAAGGTAATTTTTGTATCTTAAAGTAGTTTTGATTTTTTAACGCAGATATTTAGTTTAGTTTTAGTCTCGATTTTCATTCTTGGGTATGACAGGATATTGGATTTTAACCACTGCAATAGGCCTCCCGCTTTTTAGGGATGGTGATTATACGATTTATTTGGTGAAGTGAGTCAATTTGACTCACAAAAAATAATAAAAATGCAATTTAAACAAAATACGCAAATTTTTTTTTGGTTTTAGTACAAATTAACTTTTTAACTAAGTTTGAAAAGCTTGAGAACTAATGGCCTAAAGACGATTTGTCGCTGACACTATATTCGCGGAAGGAGTCGTTTTGACTCGTATAACGTTAGTTTTGGGGTTGGTAATTAGTGGTGGTTCTAAACCCATTTTTCACCATTTTTGGGTTTAACAGGATGATGAACTCACTATCATGAGGTCCAAGTCAGGAACTTTAACCACCATACTAGGCCTTCCCCCTCTTTAAGGATGGTGAATATACCATTTCTTTGGATAAAGTGAGTCACTTTGACTCACAAAAATAATGAAAATGTAATTTAAACAAAATACACAGACTCCTCTCTTTAGGATCTATTTTCTTAACGACAGCCCTCACATAAGACTAACTGAATGTCCTTCTGAAATTCGTGTGGAATCTCTTCCTTCTGCTTCAATTAGCCTAATTATTATGCACAAATGGATGCCATTTTAAAACTGAATTTCAAGTTTATTGTATGAATTTTAAAATATCAACATTATATACCCGGTCCAAGTTCCTCGCTCAAAGATACCGTTTTAAGAACAAAATTCGGTCGTAAAACAAATAGTACTTGTAAGTGTTACCACTAAACCTCGAAAGTCGTTAATATTGAATATCACCTAACTAATCTACAGATTAAATGATCTGATAATCCTAATTAATCTCCAAAATACCCGATTTCGGTTTTAAAATCGATTTAAATTTACACCTACATCACTGTACATAAACAGTGGTACTTCGGTATAAGTTTACTTTGTGAGATGATCAATTTGGAGCGAGAATCCTGTTTGGACGTGACAAATTCTGATCAGTTTACTTTAGTGAATCTGTCTTTGGTCGTGCAAAATGAGACCTGATGTTATTAAAATTTTTTTAGTATTAAAAACAGGACAGGATTTACTGTAGATCAAGGGTGACACAACCTTTTTAATCAACGGGCCAATTGAAATTTTAAAATTTTTTGGCGGGCCGCACATAAAGCAGGAGGGCCACACAAATTTGTAGGAAACTTAATTTTGAATAAATAAAACTTTAATAATACCTTTTTGATAATAATATTGCACTCACGCCTTTCAAGAAACACAAAAATTGCTGAAATTGGTAGTTAACAGCTTACCAGTCTGACTGATTGTGTGAGAAGGCAACAGAAACAAACACAGACGCGGCGCTTTCATATTTCAAGTTTGAACACGTCGCCGAAGAGTGAGTAACTCGTCACAAAAATAGTTTCGGTTTAGTATATACTACCATTTTATTATAAGTAATTATATGATAATATATTGATGGGGGAAGTCGATAAAATAAATTCAATTTTAGAAATGTTTAGCGAGCCGCGTGTTGCTCATCCCTGCTGTAGATATAATAAGAAACTCGAATTGAGAGTAATATGAATGCACACAATTTTAAATTTAAATTAATTAAAAAGGGCAGGTCTTCACATCTCCTGTCATCTCCTTTACTTTTAGATATGATAATTATAAAAAATGTATATTAGAATTTTAGAATTCTGTTCTTAATTGTTTCTGGTTTTCCTTCGACCTGAAATAAACTTCTTCAACTTTGACATAATAATGCTCCAGGCAATTCCCTGCCTCTTTATTAGGGAGAAAAAAGTTGATTGACCACAAAAATTATTAAAAATCGACGTCATCCTGCATCAATGTCCACAATTTCACTTTGTCTACTGATGAGCTAACACCAGAATGAGGCTTTTTGAAAACTGAATTCTTAATTTTCGGTTTTCCCATGGGGAAGACGGTTCAACTCATAACTGGATCTTGTTGATTTTAACTTAAACACTCTTCTCTCAGCGAAAATTGCAGTAACATCAAATCAGCCCGAGGGCCGCAATTATCCATACTAGTATTTACACCAAATATAGCGATTCCAAGAAATTCAGACAGAATCCCGATTCAGAAAATTAGTCAACGTTAACTGTTACAAAGGGAGAAGGGACTGGTGGTAACACTGTAGCCATATTTTCTTTTTATCAATTGCGCGCATTCTTCCAAAAATGTTCCCGAAGCTGCGACCGTAAATGGGTAACAAGTTATTTATTAGTTTTGAAGATGAAGAGATTAAGGTGTTCGGAGAACAAACGATCGTTAGAATTTATGAGATTTTATAACAAAGAGGATTGTTTGGAGGAAGACCCGCCTCTTTTTATTGGTGTGGACGTAAATGATCGGCTCAATAGTAAATTTAAATGCGTGGAAATTTGTTTTGATTCATACGTTTCTCACGGAATGATTTGTGATTTAAATCCTTTATTATCGAACACGAGTAGTTTGTGTCCGGATGGGTGGGTGGAGGGAGAGGAGAATTTGGAAAACAATTTTTCAGCTGTAGCTGGCCTGTTATTGATGAGAAATTCATGGAGTTATCATTTTTATCGAAAAACAACATCCAATAAAACTAAATTTAACCGGATGAATATTTACGATTGAACGTTTTAAAGAGGAAATAGACTTTTTAATGAAAAGCATTCTTTGAATATTTTCCCAAGGCTCCGTTTTATTTTTTAATATCGCATGTTTTTAGATTTACTGCTTTAATTATAATTTTTATGTTTAAAATGGTTTTATACTGTTTACTAGAACCGCATTCAAGAAGAGGAAAATATCTTTTTCTTGTAGTTGTTGATTTCTATCATGCTTAGACAACTGAGTGAAGTTATAGTTAATCAGATACAATTATGAGATATAGTGGTGCTTCTTTATCCGTTCCTGAGTATTTGGATTTAAATTTTTTGTAAATAATTTTTTGGGTTTAGTCGAAATCAACAAGCCAACCGAGAATGCCTTTAGCTTCTAAAAAAGGCGATGCCTTTAGTAAAGGTAAGAGAAAATTCTATTATATTTTTCGAAAATTTCAGTGGCTTAAAAGCCAAAAATTATTTACGTAAATTTAATCAGTTCCTGATGTGGGTGATGACCGAAAGGATCAGATCCCGGGTACAAGCGGCCGAAATGAGGTATCTCCGAGCGGTGGCTGGTGTGTCGAGGCTGGATAGGTGTCGTAACACAGCCATTCGCGAGGGACTTCAGGTCGAGCCGCGTCTTCTCCGGATCGAGAGATCCATCCTCCGATGGTTTGGGCACGCAGAGGCTCCCCAGAACGTCTGGTTCGTCGGGTCAGTGCCCGGAGGAAAGCCGTGGCCGTCCGCGGCAGGGGTGGCTCAGGGGTGATGGCAATCCGCCTGATTTCTCTGGCGTCAATAGCGGAAGATCGTTCCAGTTGGAAGTCCCTGATTGCTTCCCTCACCCGGCGACCGTAACGGATAAGCGGGTCCATGAAAAGTAAGTAAGTAAGTAATCAGTTCCTGATTGTTCATACTTGCGACCATGTCGGAGGAACTATATTGTAAGGTGATCCATTCTGCTCACAGCCAAGAGGTTTAAGGAAAAATAGCACAAAAGGCCGGCAATCATGATGCTGTTCATATACCTGAAACTATTATGTTAATTGTAAAGTGAACCATTCGGACAGAGACCTAGGAATTTTAAGGAAATAGTGGATGGGAGGAGTAGTGTAGTGGTTAAGTTCCTGACTTGGATGCAAATGGTCGTTAGTTCGAATCCTCCTCCCGCATCCTGATATACCCAGAAATTAAGGGTGGAAAACGGGATTAATACCACCACCAAGTTTTAATGAAATGGTTCATTGATACAATAGGCCCTCCGGATGTCAAACCCTTTTGGGGGTATAAATAATGGCACAAATAAATCAGTAAAACATTCAGAAATCAGTTGGTTTGTTTCTAACAACACTTCGTCACCACTGCGGATGATTCAAGACCATCCTTACACACCTCACCGACCATCACAGGTGATTTTCAAGAAGAATCCTGAAGGAAGAGGCTTTTCTTCGAACACTGCATCAAATATTACGTATAACTATTCAACATTTTCCGCAAACACCTTTTTTCTTACTTTATCTTCTAGTTAACTGCCACCTGACCTGCAAGTATGATTAAAAAATTGGTTTTTATGTTTATCATAAAGAAGTTTTTTAAGAGCAGATTATCCCATTAGCCTTAGGAGCGGGTAAAGGATGTAATATGATTATGTCGGGATTTTCATAAGAACTGATGTAAAACTGATTAATTCGTTCTCACGGATAACAAGATTTCCCTGAACTTCAAAACGGTTTTATGTACGTAAATTTCTTTTGAAAAATAATTTAAAAACATGTATGTTAAATTATATATATGTATAAATTAAGCTCTGTATCCAGAACCAAAATGCAAAAGGAAAAAACTCATTTTATTCTGTTGAAGAACTCAGTTACAGTTAAAACCAAATACCAGTCATTAGTATACTGTAGGTCATCCAGATGCTCTCGTAGGAGGTTATAAAAACATTCCCTCATTTATTTATCTTAATTAATTTGTAAAAATGAATGTCACTTAATGAGAGATTGTAAATTAACAAACCAGATAGCTTAACGTTAATTGGCTTCTGTTTTGCGGTTAAATATTGATATATGACATCCGTATATGTCCCACTGGTCAGCTCATAATACATCACCTTCGAATTTTTCCTGTGAGATAGTTATTTCAAAATGTCGCAAGAGTTCACATCGACAACTTATTTCGTAAACTGAACAGAATTTGTCACGTCCAAACAGGATTCTCGCTCCAAATTGAAAATCTCACAAAGTAAACTTATACCGAAGTACCACTGTACAATGATGTAGGTGTAAATTTAAATCGATTTTAAAACCGAAATCGGGTATTTTGGAGATTAATTAGGATTATCAGATCATTTAATCTGTAGATTAGTTAGGTGATATTCAGTATTAACGACTTTCGAGGTTTAGTGGTAACACTTACGAGTACTATTTGTTTTACGACCGAATTTTGTTCTTAAAACGGTATCTTTGAGCGAGGAACTTGGACCGGGTATATAATATTTGATATTTTAAAATTCATGCAATAAACTTGAAATTTAGTTTTAAAATGGCATCCATTTGTGCATAATAATTAGGCTAATTGAAGCTGAAGGAAGAGATTCTCCGAATTTCAGACGGACATTCAGTTAGTCTTATGTGAGGCCAGTCGTTAAGAGAATAGGTCCTAAAGAGGAGTTTGTGAATTTCGTTTAAATTACATTTTCATTATTTTTGTGAGTCAAATGACTCACTTCATTCAAAGAAATCGTATAATCACCATCCCTAAAAAACGGGAGGTCTAGTATAGTGGTTAAAGTTCCTGACTTGGACCTTATGGTAGTGAGTTCATCATCCTGTTAAACCCAAAAAGGGTGAAAAATGGGTTTAGAACCACCACTAATTACCAAACCCAAAACTAACGTTATACGAGTCAAAACGACTCCTTCCGCGAATATAGTGTCAGCGACAAATTGTTTTAGGCTTTTAGTTCTCAAGCTTTTCAAACTTAGTTAAAAAGTTAATTTGAACTAAAACCAAAAATTAGGAGAGGAGTCTGCGTATTTTGTCTAAATTGAATTTCAATATTTTTTAATGAGTCAAATTGACTCACTTACCAAAATAAATCGTATAATCACCATCCCTAAAAAGCGGGAAGCCTAGTATAGTGTTAAAGTTCCTGACTTGTACCTTATGGTAGTGAGTTCCTCATCCTGTTAAACCCAAAAGGGTGAAAAATGGGTTTAGAACCACCACTAATTACCAAACCTAAATCTAACATTATACGAGTCAAAATGACTCCTTCCGCGAATATAATGTCATCGTTTTTAGATCATTAATTCTCAAGCTTTTCAAACTTAGTTAAAAAGTTAATTTGAACCAAAACCAAAACGAAAAATTAGGTCTCAAAACATGTTTCAGTTATAAAAGATTTCATAAAAATCGATCGAGAAAACATGTCGGAAAGCTTTTAATAATCTCTCTCTCTGAAAACAAAATGATCAAGTAATTACTTTCCACCTCACACTTTTCCGTTCCATCATTTTTAACAAGGAAAAGAGGAAGAGAAGGGAAAAATATGTTTACAGCAAACGGGAGCTTCTGTATAAGCACATAAAATCCTATTACGGAAGTACAAACACAGAAATCATACACTAAAGATATAATTCATAATAAGGAAATTTGCTTACCGGGAAACCCACCTAGTTTCTAAAGCTCTCTAGGCGTAAAACTCGAAACCCGAAAGTTGTTTTTGCAAATAACAAAGCCAAAGCCAAAGTCAAAAGGCAAAAACAAAAACCTTGAACCGGTAAGTGAAGCTTTTGAGCTCTTTAAACGCAACGCTTTGTTTGTGTGTGTGTGCGATTTAGCCTCGGGCGAAAAGACTTGACGGATAACCGTTTTATTTATTTAATGAGTTAATACAAAATAAATAAGTATGATTTAGTATAAATTGAAATTTGCTTCTTCTTTGTATTTATATTTACTCGATGTGGAAAATAAAATTGAAACGTTAGGAAATTGTTAGGATTTAATTAAACAGGAAACAGGTTTGTTCACACCCTAAGCTAAACACAAATTGGACACAGATGGATTCCCTTTTAGAATTTAGTTAGGTTATGTACGGACGATTTATTACATAAAAAAAGGTTTCGGTGGGAAAATTATTCGGTAAAAACCGGGTGTGATGGAGTTTTTGGACGGGGGCCAAAAAAAAGCCCGGAAGTCAAAAAACTGCTGACCACACTAAGCCTGAGGAGTCATAAATTTCTCCGTCAGACAAAGAAATGTAACATTGTAGAGGAAGAGTTCTTATTTTACCTCCAAAATTATAGAGGGCGGGGGGCTTGTTTAACTTAATTTAACGAAATTAAATTTGAAATTTGGCTCTTTTCGAAGTATTCGTCTAAAAAGCTTTCAACTTTGTCAAAACTGAGTCGGTATTCGGTGTTGGAGGAATTTTAATTTTGCGATTATGATAGAACGTCGATCGATATTTATTTAATTATAATTTTGTTTTTAATTTGGATTTACTCCTTTATATTGTAGTATATATGTCATTATAATATTGATATGGCCATCTTGGAATGTGTTGGGATGTGATTGAGTCTTCCTGGCTACAGGGATAGTCTGTTGTTTGAAGGAGGGAATTGAGAGTTGGAATTTGAAGAGTGAAGTTTGTAGGCTTGAACTTTTATAACCCTTCAGGTTCTATACTATCACAATATATTACTATACTAACGGCTGATTTCATAATTTTTTCTTTTACTGGAGCTAAAACTGGCTGTTTGCGGGAGAGAACCCCTTAAAGTTAGGCCTACAAACTAAGCTTTCAAAATAATGCACACTTTAACGACAAATTTATTTCATAAGTAATGCACACTTCAGTTCATTAACTCTTGAGCTAGTGGTTTAGTTCAAGGGTGGGCAATTATTTTAATCAACGGGCCAATTTGAAGTTTAAAATTTTTTGCTGGGCCGAGGGAATAGGAACTAAAGTAGGAAGGTCGCACAAATTTGCAACACATGAACTACGCTGTTAGTTTAGCTTCTTCTGTAGACTATACATCTGTTCGACTGTCAAAACGGAATTGTTGCGGGCCAGGTATTAATACTATCCATGTCGATAAACCCTCGGAGGGCCGGATTAAATACTTTTCCGGGCTTTGCCCATCACTGTTCATCACCTGGAATACTTTTTAGGGTTAAGAAGTAGAGAGGAAATGTGACCACAGGAAATAAAAGCACGTAGTCACAATTCCCACTCGAAATTGAACTACCCAAAATGAGATTTACCGAAAGGACAAAAGGAAAATTTCGTAATTGTTAAAAACTGTCGTGTGGTGTTCTTCCCCGGAGGTGTGAACGTTACTCCAACATCACCAAATTGATAGCGTGCACGTTACCAAATTAATCTTCCGTTAAAGTGCAGAATCCAGAGTTTTTCCTCATCCCGTGGATTTTATTAAAGTTGGAGAGTCTGTTTCTCTCAATTCCGTACTTCTAAAAATGTAAAGACAAGTTTATAGGTAAAAACAAAACTCAAACATTCTTCCAATCGGAAACTTCGCTTTGTATTGTTTCAATATTCTTATTGATTGCCCTGGGATTATATACAAAGTTGAGGTAATAAAGTTTTCCAATCGCTATATAGGGATTTTCAAACTAGATAGCAATTCAGTTAATGCTAGCTGAAAACGTTTCCGTTTCATTTATTTAGGAGGAAGAGTGAGAAATGACTGAATTTATATTTCCGTCACCTTCATTTTTCATAAGATATATATTTAATAAATAAAATAAGCACGTGCCGGGTTTAGAGTTTCTCTCGGCGAGATAGTCGGGGAAAAATAAAAATTGAGTTGTCAGACTCGAGAGAAAGGATTTTCTTTTTAGAGCCTCTCTTTCATTTTTCTCTCATCAAATCATTTTCATTTGACACGGGGAGAGAACTCGAGATAAACTCAAAGACAAATCAATTTTCCTCGAAAACTGTTTTTTTTTTCGAAACAGAAAGTTGGAAATAAATAAAAGTGCATCAAAGGTTCGAGTTTTAGATGATGTTTGAACACGACTCGTCGCCGGAAATAGAAGTTTGAGAAAACAAAAGTGACGCAGAGATTTTAAACTGTTTGCCAATCAATACTTTTCTTTCTTGTCGCGGAAATGGAAAAACTTTACCGAAGTTTCGAAGATGAATCATTTGATTCAGGTTTAGTATGTTGGAACATGATACGAAAATGACATATTCATACTCTGAACATTGAATTAAATTTATGTTTATGTTTGAAAACAAATTTTGTGTGTAAGCAGTTTTTCATAATCGAATTTTTAATAATAAATTTTTCCCCATAAAAAGTTTTATGCATGAGTCAGAATGGCTCACCTTAGGAAAAATCGGCTTCTGTCTGTGTAGTGCTAAACAAAATTGGGTTTAATAATTCTACGAGTCAGACTGACTCATTTCAATAACAGGGACTCCCAGGCTTCCATATATCGTCGACGTCCTGATGATGACGTTGACCACGTAGTTTGGTACTCGGCGATTTGCCCTCCTTCAGTTTCTAAGACGGAAGGGTATTGTAACCCTGATACACTTGATACTATAGATTATCTAGGTCTAGTATGAATACTAAAGATTATCTGGGTCTTGGTAACGACCCCGATCTTATTCAATAGCTGAGGAGTACCATACGCGATCGGGGCTGTCTTCAACTGTGTGTTTGAACCAGAACACAGACGACAGCGATACGGATATTTAGGTACCTCTGCCGAGAGAGAAAAAAGAAAAAACAAAACAAAAAATGAGCGGAAGCTGGAGAAAAAAAATTTTTCTTCTTTTTGGTACATCCATCTTAATCCTCCACGGCTAGTAGTCATGGTGTCTAAGTCCAACGGATGTTTCCACCTGGATAGTTATTACTATCACTCACTTCGATATACCGTAAAGAGCCTCAAATCTAGTGTTGCGTTATAAAGTTTACTTATTCAAAGAGTGGGTCGTTTCATAAATAATGCACACTTGTCTGTATTTCTGGGGTAAAAAATTTAGATAACCTACCGTAGTGTGTCGAATGGGTCAATTGAACTCACATCAGATGTTTAGTTTGTGTTTTCTATTTTATGTTGGCATGCTTATCGTATTTAAGGGAGTTTATATATGAAAAATATAAGATAAGAAGAAGTAGTTGGTAGGTTCAGTATAAAGGTTTACATTTCAAAAACAAAACGTCTCAGCTCAAGAAGCATATAAATGAAGCTGGGATTGGTAATTCAGAAAGGAAAGAGTAATAAGAGCGGAGAAGAAGAAATTTGGAATAAGATTTGGTAAATAGAAAGCGATAGAAGGAAAAATTGTTTTAGAACAAAAGTCGTTTACCCAAAATTGATTTTTTTATCTGCAAGAAACGTGAATCGTTTGTATGAGTTAAACTCATTACTTCAGCACCGAAGAGCTACAGTATATACCCAGCATTTGCTTCTTTTTGTGGTTTGTAACAATTAGTTAAAAATATGACTTATCATCACCACATAATTCTCTACTTTTGTCTCAGCACAAAGGAGTAGAATAAATTTTGGGGACAAGTTAAGAATCTTGAAAATTTTTAAATTTATTTGTATGCTTGTATGGTACTCCACTCACCAAATCTTTTCATCTTTATAAATTCACGGGGAAAAAGGGCAACCTCGTTGTGACATAGTTAATCTTATCTATAATTATGTATCTCGGTGTTAGTTTAAGAACATCGTCAGCGGTTTTTAGTCACGGCTGTCAATGCCGTTCGCTTTCAATCCATTACACGTTTTTAATGTTTTTTTGTTGTCAGACGCAAATTTAGTATTTGTTGCAATTAGACTCAAGTTTTTATTATTATTTCATTTATTTTTAATAAGCGCCGCAATAAAAATAATGAAATTGCTTTTTATTACGTCTTCGGGGAAGTGGATCGGAGGAAGGAAAAAAAGGATTCTAGTTTTGATTTATTGTACGAGTCTAACTCGGCGCCGATTTTTCTCAATAACTATGTGCAAATCTAGTCGGCTGGCCGTCATAAAAAATATTCTAAACAAAGAGCAATCAGAAGTATGCAAATTCACCGTGAACGATAAAATTTTACGCCCTTCAGCCTTTCGTAACAGTGGAAAAGAATAAAACGTGCACCAAGTTAAATTCCTTGTAAATTGTTGTAAACAACTCAATACTGAGATTTTTACAAAAATTTGTTGATAAGAAGAGATTTGCAACAAGTTTGCAAGCAAGAGGATTTAGATTTAGATTAATTAGGGTTGGATCATGACATTTTGTTTAAAGCTTTGCTCTTGTTTATTAAAAAAAATATTTTATTTCATGTAATGGAATAGTTGCTGAACCCACTTCTGACACCAAGAAATATGTGGTGAGATGACTGATCGTATAGGCGAATGAAGTATACACTATCTTCCATCTTTTAAACGTTTATTCAAACTTATTGTTTCGTTCTTTCTTTCACATTCAGTTAGATGTCGTTAAGTATATTGATACTCGAATGTAGCTATAACTCAAACTTTCACTTAAGCACAAAATTTTTACTCACTGACTACCTTCTTACTACTGACTTTCTTCAACTGGCTTTTCCGACTAACTTCCAGACTAACCCAACACTCTTCTCTGACTCTCTAACTCCAACTCCTCTCCAAATTGTGTTCGGGCTGGTATTTATACTGAAGACAAGGGTTGAGACTTCCAGCATGAGTCAAGGCATGAGTATCACTTGTTTTTCTCACCCTTGACACCAGACAGTATTATTTCATCCTCTTGCCTTTCAAATTCACCTTTCCTGCCTTTCACCAAGTGACCATCAAACCCACCCTTTACCGATAAATACCCATTGCATCCTTTATCACTAGGATACTCATCCGAGTTATCTTGTCATAAACGTCCCTTGTCTACAGTTGCTTCATGACTAACTCAAAACCCTTGATGCCGGAGTGATGAGTGCCTCTGAGCAACCTCAGGCACTGACTGCCCAGATTGTTACCTTACTATCACTAATTTTTAATGAATTTTGTTTTATATAGTTATGTGACCTTATTTTGTGGCATTATCATGTGCGAGCGATAGATATACTCTAACATAAGTCAGTATTGCTGTCTTTAGTTATATTTTTTGTTTATGTAAAGAATAACGGTCACAACAGGTATACCGTAAGCTGTAAATACGCAGAATAGTGTTTGTGCTTGAGAGCCAGAACCCAGAAGTCAACACAAGTTGAACCTAAGACTACCTATATGACAATTATTCTTAATGTTAGTACAGTGGAACCTCTCAAACTAATTCCTTCCGGATGCGAAACACTCGTAATGCGAAGCTATTTTTTCCACATAAATCAATGAGTTAGCCTTCCAGGCCGAAAAAGAGCACAAAAAAAATTATTTTTAGGATTTGGCAAAAGAAAAGGAATAGCTAAGAAGACTATTAATGTAAAAATGAAAGAATTTTGGGTGGTAGTGAAGAAAATAAGACAGGTAGAGACAGACACTTTACTTTGGATCTGATCCTGAGTTCCGAGTATTTCTTTTCAGGGGATTCCCCATGTTCATGTCACCAAAAATTTCTCGTCGGTTCCACCGTAGTTTGATACTATGCCGCTCAACTCAAATTTTTGAAAGAATCTTCAGCATCTTCATTGATAGAGTGCTTGGGTCTTGACTGATACGTCGAAATCCCTCAAATAATACACAACCACTGATAGTGCCTGAAGATTTCTTAGTCAACTGTATATTATCGAAAATTTCAAAACTCCTCCATCGATGTCGACTGTAAATCTTGATGGGAATGGGTTGATGGCGGATTAAATTGTTAATGACGATGGGAATTCCTTGGAAATGTCGAAACAACAATTTATTTGCCGGGGTCGAGAAAGGCTTTCTTCTCTCTTTCAGGAGAAAAACAACACCAGAATTCGATTGGACGAAGAGAAAGGAATATATTTGGGAATACTGTTATCCATTTTTTACGTGGAAAACATTTCCCTCGGTTAAATTTAATTTATATCATTTTGAATGAAATCTCAAAACATTTTGTGTCGTGCTTGGATAGAATGAAGCGTGACACGAGAAAAATTTTTCTGCGAAAGCTTTTAGTCTGTCTCTCAGTGCTGGATTTTTGCGGGTTTCAAGAGAGTTGTATTAGATAAAAGAGAAAGAGAGTCGTGTGCGTCAAAGAATGCAAAAGTATTTTAAGGGAAAAGGATTTTTGACAGGTTTATTGAAGTGCTCGAGGCCACGGTTGTTTAGCATAAGAAAAATATTTTCAGAGAAAGGTTGAAAAAGGTTCAAAGGGAGATTTTGTGAAAGGTTTTCACACCTAATTTAAAAAAGAAGCAGAAGGAAGCTTGATAGTGGATCCGATTAAAGTTTCAGACTTTTTGACAAGGTTCTCTGTAAAATTTCCTTTCATCCTTTTGTAAAAGAAAATGGCTCGGCAATAATTTATAGTCAGGTCTCGTTTTCCTCGATATTTGAAGTCAGTTTATAGTTTGTGAGTATGAACAATTTTTAGTTTCTTAGTTCTTACTGAGAAGAAGCGATATAGATTTACTTCTTAATTAGACAAGTGGTCAGCAAACTCGTCATCCTTGCGCGGAATTGTGTTATGGTCCGGGGAATCGGTGCCCGAAGTGCCCTTTGTTTTGAGGACTGCAGTAAATACAGATAAGCATTAGGAGACGCTTGTTTGGGTTATCCTCAACGGTTCAAAGACGTTGATTCAGTCATGAGGCAACCATAAATAAAGGGACAGGTTGTTTACATGACTGGATAAGGGATAACCGCTGATGAAGGATATAATAGGCCTTCATCAGCAAGATATAAGTGACCCCAATCTTTGTTTTTGATAAAGTAAAGAATGATAAGTTAATTACTATCTGGCATCAAGGGTGAGGAACAAATCATAATCACGCCTTGATCCAGGATAGGAACAAAACAAAAGTGAGTCTGAAAGAGGACTCGACAGAGAGAGGTTCAGAGTCGAGAGCCAGAGTTAACTCAGGAATAAGCTGAAGAAGGGCAGGAACTGCAGTAAGGATTGAGGGCATCTATCGAACTGGTGAAAGAAATAATAAGATTGAAATAAACGTGAAAAGTTTAAAAGAAGAAGAAAAGTCTACGTCATTTGTTTATCCCGATCAGCAGTCCAAGTTCATATCATTACAATTGTCTTTGCTATACCATCTATCTTTGCTTAACTAGCGATACGTTAAATTAAGCTTAGTATCATATTTATATAAATATAATATTTAGTTTATAAATAGTACCCTGAGTCTGTGCTAAACATTCTGTGGAAGAGCGACAAAGTGTCTTCGGAGTCGCACTTTGCCGAACTCTGAATTACATCAAATCCGGGAAAGACCCCCGAAATTACAGCAGAAACGCATTAAAAAGTTGGAACAAATTTTTCGGAAGCTTGAAATAAATTTCTGGTTTTGACTTGATTTATTTTATTCATTGAAAATTAAGACAAAGACAACATAAGTCCTTGACAGATTTTGCCAGCTTCCCGAACATGCTTTATAGTTCTTTCGACGTCTTTCAATGGACGTGACGTATCATAAAACAAATCGGCGATTAAAACTTTGGTTCAACTTTAAATACGCTACGCGGAAAATGAGACATAACCGCATATCTGTGGTTCACAAAGAACAGATAAAAATTAATAAAGAGAGTAAGGATAATTTGTAAAAGAAAACAAAATACTGTATCAAGGTCAGTTGAGGTCGCAAGGTATTAACCGGTGATAAGGAAGCCATTTTGCGATTTGACAAAGGCAAGTAGGAATGGATATTGATTTTCGTAAGGAAGGTGGTGTTGAATAAATTTTGGCTACTAGTGGAAAGATGGAGGTAGTTGGTCTCGAAAATGATTGAACCGCTTGGATTTGGTATACTGTAATTTGAATCGGAATTTGTTAATAACAGTCTCGCCTCGATTATCAAGGTTGTCTTTTGGCGGAGTGATGAGATCATTCGGAATATATCAGCAATATTTCATCGAAAATATAATCTATTAGGATCGATTTATTGTCAGAGTTGGTGGTTATAGTCCACGTTTAGAAAATTTACGGGGATTGACTGAACGAAGGCCGACGGACGGTCAAATGTCTTTTTTGAGTTGAAAAGTGGGCGAGGAAGGAGATGAACGACACGTGAAATTTAACCTCACGTAAAAACACTTTTTCTCTTCGCGGTCAACAAAAGAAAATGCATTCGGTGTAGTTCAAAAAGAAAAGGCCTTGAAATTTGACAGAAGTGCGGGACGGAAGAGATGGTCGGGGCGTTCAAATCGTTCGCGGTTAAAATGACTCGAGGCTGTGCGGAACACAAAACAGTTCTGTTTGATCTTACTCTATGGGAAACTTTAATTTAACAATGATTACTATTTTCTCTGTTTCATTTTGTACTAAAATTCACTTTGGTCACGAGAGCTCTCATTCTCAAATGTCTGAAGCGGAAATCGAGGGATTTGGTACGTTTGAACGAATTCTCTCGAGCACATATTGACCTTTAGACCGTAGATGGGTGATTATTTAAAGGAGGTGAATACCAACGGTCACGATTTTCGTTAAAAACTTTTTCCTGGTAACATTTGGAGGAATAACCGCACCTCTGGAAAGAACACATTTCATAAATAATGCACACATTTCTAATAAATGCATCATGAACAAATCAATTCAAAACTAAAGAGTCCATTTAATAACGCACAGTTTTATGGACGGTCTTTTAAACTCATTCACATGAGGATTTGTTTTTCATAAGTATTGCACGTGAATATCATTTCATAATTAATGCACACTCGTACAGATTATTTACGACAGGGGTGTTAAACTCGCGATGGACATTTTTGCGACCCAGTCAATACATCTAACGCAAAGTAAAAATAAATGTTAATTAGAAACGAGACCAGGATATAAAATTATAATATACTTTATTTATAAACTATACGAATTATTTGAAACAATAATTTAACTTTATATATATTTATTGCAATGTACTATTCAAAATATAAATAATTATTTCTATGAACATTGATTTTCTGCGGCCCATCTTAAGTTAAGCATTGTTTATCTGGTCTAAGTTAGCTTTTAAGTTTGACACCCCTGATTTACGACAGGTATGATTCATAATATATTACTCCTATAATTTCTGTGGTGTAATAATTAATTGATATTTATTTATTTGAAAAAATCGTTAACAATTCATACTATTTGAACCTATAGTATAGTATAATGTAAAATAATTGACCCGTACATCGCCCTGAGAGTATTAAGAGCTTACATTTTACACCAGTGATTCCCAAAGTGTCTATATCGACCCCAGGGGACTATGACAACCTGCAAGGATCTACGTCAGCGAAAAAAAAATTTAGAGGTCCATGAAATTAAAATGCGGGTCCACGATTGTGAATCTCACTGTTAGTACTTATTTACTTAAGTTATACTATCTTATAATATAAAGAGATATACAGTATTTATAAAGGTACCCATGGTTGTAGCACTAAAATTTAGGTTAGGTTTTTTAGCCTAAAATTTTTTAACACTAAACTTCACTACAGTGGGAAATTTACATAAATCAATATCAGGTTGGTGGGGGGTTCTACCGAAAACCGAAAAATATGGAAAGAAGTCTACGACACAAAAAATTTTGGGAACCTCCATTTACATTTTTCTTGGAGCAAGTAAGCTACCTCAAATGGTTAAAGATAAAAGTTAAATTTCATTTCGCTTATTCTTTTTAAATAAATGTTTCCACTGATATATCATTAAGTATATAAATACATAAATTAATTAAAAAATTAATCTGTTAATACATTGGTACTCAAACTGCGGCCCACCAAGCTCAATTGAGTGGTCCAGTGGAAACCGAAAAATTTGTGAAGGTCGATTGCTCATTGTTAAGTCTGAACTATAGTGCCTGACCAGTACGAAAATGTTCGGACCTGTGCTCAGAAACTGCTAACATTGTTTACATCAACATAACTTTAGGAGACAATATACAGAAAATACATACAGAAACAGACTGACAGATGTACATATAGATGATGCCCTGAGAGTGGACTGTATGCGTCCAAAGCCTGACTTGTAAAATCTTTTTTGGGTGTAGACCCATCGGAATGGTCAAAATAGAAATTTGTCTCGGGAAGGAAGTTGAGTACTCAAATGTGAACAGATAAATAGATTAAAGTAATAACACAGAATTCGAACTTATGTATTTATTTGTAGAGAATTTACCCAAGTTGGTTTTCTATTTATTTATTTTTGGGAGAAGCAGCTCCTAACCACAGAAATAATAGTTAAGAGCTCGAACCTCTTCCTCCCACATTCTATTATACCCCAGGGTGAAAAACCGGATTAGAATTCAGTTCGACTATTTATTTATTTTGAACCATCATATTTCGAAATTTCCTTCCCAAAAAATGAAATCTGAACCGACAGCCTTACTCGCTTTCGGTAGCTTTATGTATCCAGTTTAATTTCATTTGATTGGTTTTGTGAATCGTAAAGACACCTGTCGTTCTATTTGAGTCCTATTGTTTTATGATTAATTAGAAAATGTAATAAATGTTTGATTACTAGATAGAAAATGGGGAAACACTTTGAGATCTCACAGGTTTGGAGTCAGATACACCCATACCTCGCTTTACGGCCTAGATACGTTCCACGAAACTTGGCCGTAAAACGAATCGAGTATTCTGATACAAATTCAGTGTGATTGGTTCCAAATTTGTTGAAAATGTAACAGGGCCTCTCATTCAAAATGCATTTTGTCTTGTTTGAATCAAAAATACATACATAACAAGTACATAAATTTGTACATAAGATAATAAGAGACTCAAAAAGCCTACAATAATCTATATACAAAAATAAAACAACTTCAGGTGACATAAAATATATGTATGTATACATACATAATTTGTAAAAATGGCTTTGATCAGAAGACGATGAAGAAATGGTAACCTGCAGATCACTGTCGTCATCATTTTTCACTGGTAAGGATGGTCCTGGCTTTAAAAAATTGTCCAACATTGTTGGTCTTGCCTTCTTGTCTATTTCATTCTTCAGTTGTTTCTAAGAGCTAATGGCTGAGTTACTTCCTCGAGAAACTTTAGCGCTACGTTCGACATCAGGATCGGTTTCAAGGAGGATGTTTATTCTTTGCTCGAAACAGCAAAAATCTTTCGACAAATTTTTTGATGTTAACTGTTTGGATACAACAGGCTCTGTCTCTTCATAAAATGCCGGTTCCTCTTGCACCTGAATGAGTTTCTCATATCAAAGAGGCTCCCTATCAGCTTTAAGTAGATCAAGCACATGACGTTCGTTTAAACCTTCAAAGCCGAGATGGTGTTCTGGATCTAAAATTTTTTTGCCTAATTCTGGGAAGGAAACTAACTTCTGTATCAGTACTTTGACACATTTTGGCCGTTATATCGAATCATTTTAGGCCGTAAATCGAAAACGTGCCATAATTGAAGCCGTTATAGCGAAATGCCGTATAAAGAGCGGCCGTATAGCGAGGTATGAGTGTAGTCTTCTCCCATCTCATAACATGGTCCAGACGAGCCACTTTAACGGTAACATACACCCATGTAGAGAGATGAAGCCTCGTAAATTTTCCTTTTTAATGTGGATTAACAAGATCGAAGCCTTGAATTTCAAAAAAAAATCAAAATTTAGCACCTATTTCGAATTAATAATTAAACGCACGCCTAATTTCTATTTTTAGTTTTGAGGGAATACCGTTCACTCTTGAGAAATAATTTAACAGGTTAACGACTATCTATGTTATTACTCTGAAACAACTTTTTGGGGAGAAGTAAAACTTTTATGAAACTCTTCTCGTCGACGCGTTTTCCTCCAAAAACGTGTTCCATGTACGTTCTCCATATTAAGGCCATGATTTCGAGGAGTTGGTGACCGAACCTGCCACGTCAAAATCCCCGAAAAGAAAATCTCCGCTGTCTTTAACCCCGTCCCTAGTACACACAAACATAAAATAAATTTTTTAACTATGTGTTTACTGTGTGGTAAGGAAAGGAAGAGAAAAATTTTTCTCTCATCCATTATATCTTATCACAAATGGAATTTCCTTGTCGCTCTTTTTATGGTGCCAATCACAATCATATTGATCTTTTATGTCTTAGCCCAGAGAAAAGTGTATAAAATCAATGTCAATATTTTTTTGTTAAACGTTGGCTTTATCTAGAGAAGAGATCGCGAGAGGCAGTTCCGACTCAACAACTGTCTGTAAAAATTTCGGCTCTAAAATATTATTATCAGTATCTCTTCCGGGCCGTCGGTAACCGGTTTCATGTTTTATAATATTTATAATTGTGTCCGAAATGAATTCTGGACAAAAGGTGCCCGTATCACCGTTGAATAGAGTTCCTTTTGAGTGTCACTCCTGAACGAATTTCTTTAAGTGTGCAATATTTATGAAATGGGTTTTCCTCTAAGAGTGCATCGCTCTTTCTAAAAGGTGTACATCACTTAAAGAAGTTATTTATAAAGTTGAACAACACTCATTTAATGGGTTCTGTGCATTATTTATGAAATAAGCGGGAGGGCAATGACTTTTAAACCATCACGAGTCAGAGTTAGGTTTGAATGCAGACTGACGGTCAGGATTTACTAACAAGACCAAATTAGCCTTGTCTTCTACAAGTGTGCATTATTTATGAAGTAAGTAACAGAATAACGACGGGACATTAAATGGAACCTATTTACGACAATACATAACTCCTCGCTATTTATGAAATGAATTATTTGTTGAAGTGTGCAGTATTTATGAAATAAATAAAAGGACAACGACCCACATAATCAATCGTTAGGACTTGGGTTCAACTCAACCGCGAATAAGTCGAGCGCATAACATAATTATTACGTAGGAACATAATTATCGATACGATTTAAGTATCGGGGTAAGTACCTGGCAAAACCTGTCAGGTGTTTATTTTATTCGAAGCAGACGACAGTAAAAAGGGTTTATTAATGTAGATAAGTATGACAGGATAATCAGATACAAGTAATATGGGAGCGGTGGGGTGTGCGTGCGTTATGTTCGAGTTAAGGTAACACGAAAAGTTGTTATTGCATTTAATTCTCGATGGCGCTTTTGTTTAATAAAGCCGCTCGCGCCACTTAAAAGAAAAGGGTTAAACGTGTCATTTAACGTTTTTTTCGGTTTCTGCGTCGGTTTCCGTCAGCCGTTCGTTTTTCCTTCGAGTCACGGCTTCAACCTTTTCCGAAATTCGCTTTTTTTTCTCCCCCGTTCAGTTACATTATCGACGCTAAACGGTTCTCCACGTTTTCTCTCTCTCTCTCTGTGTATATAAAACTCGCTTCTTACTTTTTTTTCGTCATGTTTATTAATTTAGGTAAGAATTTTTTCCTTTTAATTAAATTTAAATTTTTATACTTATTTCCATACTGACATGAACTGCCAAGTCCTTCCCTTCGGGAATGGGCAGTTCAAAAAACTGCAGTGAAGCTGTTTTAGTTAGTTCTAACGAACACGAAATGTGTGTGTGGGGAATGTTAGTTTTACATTTAGACACGTAATTAAATTTTTTTTTCCCTGTGTTTTTGGTCGGGGAGAACCTTAGGTAAAGAAGAAATTAATTATGGAAATAAAACCCCGCCAAAATGTTTAAATAATTATTATAATTAGTTTGGTTTGAATAATCAAATAAAATGTTTTAAAGTTTCGGATTGTTTAACTTGTTAAAAATTTTTATTCAAACATAAGCTTCTAATGGAACGCATCGATTTAAAATTAAATAAACTATTAAGAAGAAAAATGTTACCGATATCCTGAGAACTAGTTTTCGAATTTTTAATTAGCCCCCTCCCGCCGGCGCCTCCATCTTTCTTCTTCTACCGAGGAAGAACCTTAAAAGGTAAAAATCGATTTTTTTTTTGTTGTTAATTAACATTTCTCCTTATCTAGACTTTACGTGGCGTTATTATCAGGAAGTTCGGTCAGGCGTAATTGCTCTGATATCAATTTTAAGTACCCTCTCTGGTTAAGGAAATTAATTTTGATAAAATGGATAAAAGTTGGGCGCTGTTTAGGAATATTGTGTCTGTGGAAAGTTAAAAATGTTCTTTGAGAAGTCTGTTGTAACACTTAACATGACATTCTTCGAGGGTTTTGTACTGGATTTTGATTACGTAACTAATTATTTATTAAATGAGTTTAGTCGATTGATTCGTTCGTAGAAGTTTTCGTCTAAGCAAAAAGTAGCTGGAAATGAGTTTGAATGAGAGTTTCGGGGAGGTGTGTGTTTGTAAGTGATTTATTTTTTAAATAATGGGCGAGGACATAAAGAGCAGATTTCATAAATAAAGCACACTCGCCTCAGAAGTGATGATTCGTTAGTGTGAAGAACGAATTTAATAAATTGTGAATATCGTGCAGGAGATTTTGTCTCAACAATGCTCACTGGGGGGAATACATTTCAGATATATTGCCCATTTTCTTGAGAAGTTCGTTTCATATCGCATAAATTTAAACCTTTCTGCGATTATTTTTACCTTCATTTGTCGCGTAAAATGAGATCGGACTGAATTGCTGTTTTGATACTGAGACATTGTAATAATATAAGCCCTTTTGGACTCAAGGTTTTTCCTTCCCGAACCAAATTTATATTGTGACCATTGCGACTGGGTCACATTACTTACCAAAAAAGAACAGTTTACAACTCCCAAGTCTGCATGTACATCTGTCGGTCTGTTTCTGTATGTATTTTCTGTATATTGCCTCATAAAGATATGTTGAGGTAAACAATGTTAGCAGTTTCTGAGCACAGGCCCGAACATTTTCTTACTGGTCAGCCACAATAGTTTAGACTTAACAATGAGCAATCGACCTTTCACAAATTTTCACTTAGTTTCCACTGGGCCACTGAGGGACTCAAGAGAGCTTGGTGGGCCGCATGTGACCCACTGCCCGCAATTTGAGTACCAAGACTCTTAGCTATGATTTGTTGATGTGTAAGTAAACTTGACTCTACCACAAAAATCTGTTTCATTTCGTATAAAGCAATCAATATTGAGTGAGTCAAATTGACTCATTTCGGTAATCGTTCAAATTTTTAGATTTTTCTAAATGAAAGGAGCCGATTTGGTTAACGCAACAGACTAAGCTCGTCTTTTCACACCACAAACGGAACCTAAGTTGGTCATTAAATTAACTGAACTGAATACATCTCCTACATGTATTCTTATATTGTTGAATCAGTGTGCAGTATTTATGAAATGAACCTCGTAGCGCTCTACATTCCTTGAAGAAACGAAATAACTGTTATTCATAAAATAAATCTCATAACGCCGATAAGCATTACATTTTCGAAATTTTTATTATATATTTATTTTAATTAGAGTCTTTTTGACTCACACAATAGAATTTAAGCAAGATTCCTTTGTCGACAGCATTTGTTGTTAATCAATATAAATGAAAGTTTGATTCATAAAAACTTGATTGAAAATAATCGAATGTAAATGTGTGGATTGTGTCGTTTTAAATAAACACAACAGAAAAGAAGAGTCAAATCGACTCAGTTAAGAAATGTGGTCTTAACAATGTTTTTACTTGGAGAAGAAAAAAATGATTTTCCCTTATAAGAGGAGGAAGAAGAAAAAAGAAATCAATAGAGAGAGCATCAAAAGTGAAGGGAATTCTAGAACACGGTCATTAATCACAATTTCGAAAACTTTCTAAATCCTTTCGAGTAGCTGAGGGAAACCAAAGAAGGGAGGGGGGGGGAAACGTCTACAAAGGAGGTATAACAAGGTTTTCGGATGGATTTCAACAGGGGAAATCCTGGCAAGAGTCAAAGAGTCACGTCCGCTGGAAAACTGTTTTCTCCTTTGGTTGGGAAAGCTCTCTTCTGGGAATAGGGGGAAGGTTGGTGGAGAGTTGAAGTATTTTTCTGTGAAAAATCATTTTTTTCTGGTACAAGAATTCGGGATTTTCAAAAACGAATCTCTTCTCTCGAAAACTCCAAGAGAATTGATTTCAGTTCGATCTGGCTAATGATTGTTTACTCAGAACAGTCGGTTTAAGGTCAAAATGGAGGATAACAGTTGGATGTGAGTGGAGTGGATTTTTAATAAATGTTACATAAGATTGATTCCAGGGGTTTAATATGTGATTCCGGGAAACTGAGGATTCATTTTGGAATTCACTTTCAACCTTTTTACTTCTGAAACTTGTCATAAAAGTCCTTTCCCACCTCGAAGAAGAAACATTTACAAAGATTACACGAAGAAAAATTTTTGTTGATCTAGACACCAATACGACTTTTACTTAGTTCAAACCTTTTATTAAGGTTGCTTACACGTACCTGTTATGATATAATTGCAATTATCGCTTTCTAATAATTCTCAACTGGTCGAAACCTGTTTTTTTATGGTATGATTCAAGGTTCGAAGGTTCAAGGTTTGCGTGCGCGAGTCAGTCGTTCGACGACCGAATCTGATTTGAGTTCATTTATGAAATGAAATTAGTGCTGTTGGGCGAGTGATCGATTTGGTAGCTTCTCAACTTTGAAACAATATCTTCGATAATGAGAAGTGACACTTGTGAGTGACAAAAAATTTTTAGATGATTGAATAATAAATAGGGCATCCGCATATATAATTCAGTAAGTCACTTTTCCCAGTTTTATTTGATAGATTAGAAGATCGGTGTGTAAACAATCAGATCCTGTTTTTGCGCGGTTTGTTGATTCTGATTTTGAAGTTGTTTGTATAGCACTCATAGCTTGATATTTTAATATGATATATATTTTTATTAATAGTGGATGAGGTTATTGAATGATATTGATGGTAATGAGGAAAATTTAGTAAATCGTCTTGTTAAAGTAAATTCGCATCTAAGGACTTTGCTAAGCAACCTGATTCCGAATTTCATTTGGGATGAGAAGATTGTCTCACATCTGACACTATCCAAAAATAATTATAAAGCATCATAGTGACAGAGTCAGAATTCTGAACTCGTCCTTCAGATAGGAAGCTCTGAGAATTACTTCTCAAAAGGCACCAGCTTCAGCATCGTCCGCTTATTTGGTCAGCTGGGGGTTACTGTTCTGAAATGGATCAAAATCATAGCCACCGGAATAACATCATTCTGGGACCAAACATCAATATGCTCCATTTGTGAACTCCTAGTACCGGAAACTGTAGAACACTTTATGCTGGAGTGCCCTATGTACCAGCCATCCAGGACCCATTTCATAACTCTTTGGATTAATATGGAGAAGAAATTGGAGGACCAATTAATACAACTCCTGGAGGATAGAAAGACTTTGTACATTTTTTTCTTTGTATGCCAATCTCTTTAATGCCTTTGGAGGAAATATAGATTTTTGATTGATTGATTGAAAAATTGTCGTAGATTTTGACCCCAGAACAGTTTGAGCTTCCACCAAAAAGTACAGAAGTCCATCCTCGAGAATTAACTTGTGTCAAATAAAAATTACTTTAAACAAACTTACAACTACAATTCATTTTATACGTTGAATCGTATATTTACACAATACAAACAACATCAAAAACGAATCAACATCAACATTGACATAAGTCAATCACCTTAAAAATTTCACAACTACTCTCCTGTATGCACGGAATTTAGGTTTTATAGCATCTAAGAATGATGTAGAAACTTCCGGAAACTTCGAGAGCCTTCTAGAATATTATTCTTCAGTATGGGAGAAGGCTCTCTTGATACCCGGAAGTCCCAGAATCACTGCAATAGACCTGCTGAAACCAGAGCATGCATTTGTGTGTCAAGGTTCTGCTGGAAGCACCTAAGGGCTAAAACCACTTATCTCCAAGTTATTTTATTCAAATAGAATTTAAATACTCAAATCAAATTTATTTCTTTTTTGCATTTTGGTGCTTCATGTAAAGCTCTGACTATCTCAAACCTTTTCTTCAAGTTTTATAACAAAAATCAAAGAAATTTAATCAAGAATAACGTGTTCTAGTCCAAGATTAACTAAATTTTGGCTTGTAAACTGCTATACTGGCTGTATACTTATAATTTTCAAGGACTATAAAAAACACTACAAAAACCTCCGAAGACCAACAATATCTGACTATAACTGAACAGTGTCACGGAAGCAAGACGGAAAAGCCAACCGAAATCTCTTAAAACTGCACAAGCCAAATGCAAAGTACAGGTGCAATTACCCTGTAGCCTCTCGTCACTTCGGTCAGTTTCTTCGTCCTGTCGAGTTCGTCCATTGACAGGATTTTAGGCGCAATTAAATTGAGCCACATTTTAATTTTTCTTTGTCTGATTAGTCGTTGGTATTGTGGCAGCGTGAAGGCCCTTCTGGGGAAGTGTGCAGATACAACATAGCCTCGTTTAGATTGTAATCCCCAGGAGCCTGGTGACGTAAATTCCAGGTTGACCTTCTCCTCCGTGCCGGGCTCTAAATAGTGGTTCCGGAGAGAGCTGTAAATAGGTCATTGGAACGGGAAGCGTGCCAAAGTTTGGGGTTTCAGCAAATTGCTCACTTAGCGCCTTTTTCTGAATTGCATTCTGCACCGAAATATGCATTTCGCATGGAATAAAATCTTATCTAGTTAATCCATTTTATATTTATGTCTATTATGAGACAAAAAAATCTTAAAGACCAAATAAAGTCACTAAGAAGACAATAGAAACTTTTTATAATCAAATTGATAAGGTACTAGGCGGAGATATCTCCTCGTATTTAAGCGATTTTTACAATCCCAACAAATTTTCATAAACGAAACGAAGGAAAACTTTGGAAAGAAGGAAACACAACTCAAATTTATCTCTTTCACGAAATCAATGCGACTCGACGAAAATTCTTTTTTCCTCTCTAACAAGTAGAAAGAGGAGGAAGATGGGTATAGAGTATGAGTAACAGGGAGAGAGGAGAAGGAAGGAATATTTGCAAAAGTTTAAAATTATTTTCCCGGGCTCGTAGCCGGATCATATAGGCGTTGCAAATTGTTTTGATACGAACGATAAATTTCAGTTATTTGTTTGGTGTTGTTATCGCCCATTGCTTTTAGCAAATGAAAAAAAAGAAGTCAGCGATGGAGAAGAACAAAACTTGGTTGAGTTGACTCTTGTACTGACCCCCGCCCCGCTCCTTTTTTAATTTTCCATTTTTTTTTTAATAAGGCGTGGAAACAAATTCAAATTTTAGTGCTGGTTTTAATTTTTTCATTGGAATGAAAGGAAAGAGGAAAGAAATTCGTAACTTGTAATGAGAAATTCACGCCACGAGTTTTTATTTTAAGAAATAATAAATATAAAAAATAAATAAAATAAAATAAAAAGGAAAAACAAGTTGGGAAGGAAACAAGCCTCGAGGAAAAATTGCTTTTTTCTCCCCGTCAACTTCACTCAAAATGAAATTTTTTTTTCTCGAACAAAAAGAAAAGAAAATTTGTTTTTGTTTCTTTTTTTTTGGTTCTTTTTTTGTCTTCTGCTATAATTAGTTGAAATTTTTTTTTTCGAAAACTCACGGGTTGAATTTAACACCTGAGGACTTGAGAGTTCCACCTAAGCTAACAATTTATATGTCGTGAGCCGTGTAATTATATACAGCATTTTTTGAATCATAATTGAACCAATTAGCGATGACTATTAAGCAGCCTTCGAGACGTGTTCAATTTGTACAAAGCTTCTGTTCGACTCTCCACAAAGGATTTGTGTTCTGGAAAATATTAGAATCCGGAGGTGTTAAGCAAAGAGTTCAGTTGCTGTGCAGATTACCTTGGTAATGTTTGTGCCAAAATATTTGCGTATATAGAGAGCGTTGCAGTTAAACAGTCGCAGCAGTGGACCAGAGAGATTCGCACTTTGTATCCACTTCCAGTAGGCGCTTTCTACAATGATGCTGTATTGGTTACCAGGTCCATCTTGGGACCTGGGGAAAGAGCTTCTCTTCTTTTCAAAACTCCCACCTCTTCGTCTGTGTGTCCCTATCCTAGAATTGGAGAGTAGAGTGTTGCCTCCTTGGTTTATATTCTCTCATCTTCTTCTAACAAATGACCCGCCAGTGGCGATGCCAGGAAAGAAAGTTATAAGTATAATTCGTTAAGTATAATTCATGGAAACATTCAAATACCGATTTTACCCGCCACGAACCCAAGTGTTGGTACGCCTGCGTCAGGTAGTAATGTACTTCAGTTTTTCTCCTGGAGTGTGAGCGAGTGGGGTACCACACGGCCCATTTTTATTTCATCCCCCTGACGAATACAACAGGTACCCAATTCCTTTCTTTGGTGTTTGACTTATCAAGCAACCTTATCCCCTGGTGCTCCCTCCATGGCTCTTTTGCGTTGTCATTATTATCTTTTCGTTTTCCTTGTCATAGTTCAGGTTGGTAGCTGTAGAGCAAAGATGGCAAAATATAGCTCTGAAAGTATGGGGATGTATAGCTCTGGCCCCTCTTTTTGATCCTTAAATTGCGACTTTACGACAGCCCAGAATTCTTTTTAAGCTGCGTACCTCCATTTCTATCCTGCTATAAAAATTACTACCTGACCTAGGTATATAGTTTGGGTTCTACAGTTACTTGCAGATTAACTAGGATGACCCGTTAGAGTCTCGAGAATTGTTTCTTTTCTACAAATTATCTAGATTATCTGCACGTCAACTTGTAGGAACTTGTTTGTATGAAAATAGAATATTTCTGGAATAACATACACATTTCCGCACGTTTAAATTAGCATTTTGTATTGCTTACACTTTGGTATCTAAAAAAAGGAAGTGCTTACAAGAAAGGAAGTGAGGGAAACAAAGTGTAACTATCTGGGAGCTCTTATGGGCACATAACTTTGCTAAAATGACTAAAACTCCTAATTTTACTCGACAAGAGGAAGGTAATCAATCAATCCACAGATTACCTGGGTATTATTATACACATTAGCATAGTTTAACAGTAGTTTTCGCACTTTAGCGGTAACTTATATACTTTTGAAAGTGTTTTGTTGGTAATACTAACACGTAATTGAAAACTTTCAAATTGCATAATGAGTCTTCGAATTAAACCATTTTTATGCAACAAGCTTAGCTTTGTGGTTCTTTAGAATTATTATTTTCACTGTTCGATTAATTGCGGAACCAGGTCTCCTCTTAAACTATAGATAATTATAGTTAAAACAGGTGGGGAATTTGCACGAACCAATTATTATTGTATAAAAATCGGTTTCGGGAATAATATCATATTTACATGTTAATTGAAACTTAAGTTTATTACTATTGTATATGTTATGTTGATAATAATAAAGTCAGCCTTCTCTTACTTAACTCGAGGGTGTTTAAGCTGTACATACAATTACACCAACCTCAGCATAAATCAGAGGTGGGCAAAGTGCAGATCTTTTACCCCTTGGCTGTGGCTCTTCGACGAAATGTTTAGTGTAGGCTAAGTGCATTAACTTAATATTATCTTTATATAAGTATGATATAAAGTTTTATTAATGTCCTGTTAGTTAAGACATTCAGTATTTAGCAAAGGCATTTGTCGCGTAAAATGAGATCGGACTGAATTGTTAGTTTTGATAGTGACACAGTATAACTCTAAGCCCTCGGTACTTAAGCTTTTTCCTTCTTGGGCCAAATTTCCATTGAGACTGGGTCAGACGGCTTATCAAAAAAAAGATTTTACAAGTCCGGCTTTTGACGCATACTGTCCAACCTCAGGGCATCGTCTGTATGTACACCTCTCAGCCTGTTTCTGTATATTGCTTCATGAAGATATGTTGAGGCAGTTTCTGAGCACAGGCCTGAACATTTTCTTACTGGTCAGCCACAATGTTCGACAGTTCAGACTTAACAATGAGCAATCGACCTTTCACAAATTTTCACTTAGTTTCCACTGGGCCACTGAGGGACTCAAGAGAGCTTGGTGGGCCGCATGTGACCCACTGGCCGCAATTTGAGTACCAAGACTCTTAGCTATGATTTGTTGATGTGTAAGTAAACTTGACTGTGCCACAAAAATCTGTTTCATTTCGTATAAGCAATCAAATATTGAGTGAGTCAAATTGACTCATTTCGGTAATCGTTCAAATTTTTAAAATGAAAGGAGCCGATTTAGCTAACGCAACAGACCAAGCTCGTCTTTTCACACCACAAACGGAACCAAAGTTGGTCATTAAATTAACTGAACCGAATACATCTCCTACATGTATTTATATTGTTGAATCAGTGTGCAGTATTTATGAAATGAACCTCGTAGCGCTCTACATTCCTTGAAGAAACGAAATAACTATTATTCTAAAAATAAATCTCATAACGCCGATAAGCATTACATTTTCGAAATTTTTATTATATATTTATTTTAATTTGAGTCTTTTTGACTCACACAATAGAATTTAAGCAAGATTCCTTTGTCGACACCATTTGTTTGTTAATCAATATAAATGAAAGTTTGATTCATAAAAACTTGATTGAAAATAATCGAATGTAAATGTGTGGATTGTGTCGTTTTAAAATAAACACAACAGAAAAGAAGAGTCAAATCGACTCAGTTAAGAAATGTGGTCTTAACAATGTTTTTACTTGAAGATGAAAAAATGATTTCCTTTTATAAGAGGATGAAGAAGGGGAAAGAACTCAATAGACAGAGCTAGAAGAAGGTATTCTTACCTCATACAGACATTTCGTATACTTTGAAAGCTCTAACCCTCCTCAAGGATGGAGTGTTTGTTATCTGAGTGGAATTGACTTTTAGTATCAATTATCTACGAAACGATATCTGGATTGTTTATGAAGCTTTGTCGGAAGTTATTTACGATACGGTTTCATATATTGTATAAATATTTTGGTTAATAATTTTAAGCGAGAGAAAAAAAGAGTTTAGGAACATAAATGGCAACGGGAATGGGAGACCCATGCGAGCATGACATCAAAGGTCTTTTAGACGTATCAACAA
Source organism: Columbicola columbae (assembly GCA_016920875.1). Lineage (NCBI taxonomy): Eukaryota > Metazoa > Arthropoda > Insecta > Psocodea > Philopteridae > Columbicola > Columbicola columbae. Next base: position 8,121,642 of record JADMLL010000007.1, read on the forward strand.
TAATGGAGGAAATGGATTTTGTGATGGGAAGCCGTGGGGGTCGGTAACAGAACTCAAATTTACAAATCCGTCTTTTGACTTTATTTCAAATCCTTATAGCTCGTCCGCCATTAAAGATATTTTCAGATATTTTAGCAGATTCGAACCAAAGCCCTGGGTCGTGGCATTAAAGAAAGGAGAAAATTAATTTTTAGGAGGCTTCAACGGACTTTGTGGGTCTTTTCTCTGAACAAAGCCGCCTCAGAGAAAATGGCCGCTGTAATTGATCAGGTGACCAATTACCTCTATCCTTGGCCCTGCGGTCTTCCAAAAAGCGAAGACCTCATAACCACGGAATTAACCTCACTTGTAATTGAAATCGATTTATTGTCCGTTCCTTTGTCAAAGGTGCTTTCCGTCGGGAAAGCTTTCGAAAAGGGGGAAAATGGAGTTTTGTGTTTCTGTTTTGAAGTCAGCACCTCTGGTACCTCGACCAAAATTTATTTTCGTTTTCTCTTCTTAATCACTTGAGTAACATTATCATTTTGGGATTCTTGGAGTTGTTGTTTGTAAGGCGAAACATCTGAGAAAGTTAGGCTCTCGGATTTTTTTTTCTCCAAAATTTGACGCCGCGCATTACCCAAAAGTTATACGCTAACGTTATCTTTTATTTGAGTCCCGCCTCCGATAATTAAAATTTGACAAAATGAATAAAAAATGGGCGGGAAACGGTCGTGAGCCTTATAATTATTAATCTTCGCGTTCATTAGTTATTTAAATGAATTAGAGAAACGTGGGTTCCGGCTGGTCTTTTATTTATTTGTTTATTTGGGTCCTTTTGTAATAAAAAACGGAAGAGAGAGAGGAAGAAAGAAAAAGGCAATTTTTCGCGACTAGAAAAATGTTTTGAAACAAACAAAAAAACAAATCTCGTTTTGAGCTTATTACTGACGTGATGTGTTTTTAAAAGGAAGAAAGGCCTTTCAGTTAAAAAAATAAATTTTTCAAAAGCTTCTTTTGGGGGCAATTATTTTAAACGGAAAAACTCTCTAACTAATATGACGGGAGACAGACGGATGTAATTAAAAATTTATGTTTTTTGGTCATATCACACACACACACAGACCCACAATTTCATTTATTTTTAATTTGAGTGAGATGTGTTGCTCTCTCTTCGGCCATATTCTCTTAACTTGTGCGCTACGATTTCTAGGAATATATACTACGTTAAAAGTGATAAATATGTGGGCGAATATAACATAATGACAAATCCGACGATTATAACATAATATAATATAATATTTTACTATCTTTATGCCGCCCGTACAGCAAGGATATAGCCATTTTGTACAAGGATTTCAATAACGCCCAATTTTTGAGAGATTTATTTTAGTATGTTATATATTGATTTGTTTTCTTTTAGAGCCTAATTCATACTCGATTCCCGGCGATTATTCATAATCACCAATTAAACTTTGTAAATGTATCGAATTACGAAATATTTATCACATTTACCGGCTAGTTGTTATAATATACAACTCATATTGAGAAATTTGATAAAAGTTTCTCAAATTATAAGTTAGACGTTTTATAAACTAGCCGGTAAATGTGATAAATACTCAGTAATTCGTAAACTAGGTTCATGAATATGAATTATCACTCGGAATTAGATATATATTTGGTCCGATTTATCACTTTTACCCAAGCTTTTCATTATGTGATATCGTATATATACATGTAACTGTAAAGTTAATAAATCGGGCGAATATACATAATTCCCGGGTGATAATTCACAACCACCTAAGCTTGGCAAATGTGATAGATGTGTGAATATTTATCATTCCATTAGATTTATAACATCTCAAACTTGTATTTGGGTATTTAATAGAAGTATGCTCAGATTACATGTTGGATGTTGTATAAACCAACCGGTAAATGTGATAAATATTCAGTAATTTTTCACATTACCCAAGCTTAAGTGGTTATTGTGATTATTGCTGTGAATTAGATTGTCGGAACCAGGTTGTATCATAAATGATAGACAGCACTGATTCCGAACGTATATATTGGTATAAAATATTTATAACTAGAATTATGGATATATAATATATAATAGACTGCAGGATCCGGGATGAATCATAATTTCTTCAGTTGTCGGCTGCTTTATTCCACTATGGACATTCCGGAATGAGGAATGCGGCGAACACCACAAGATATATATTCGTTTGATTTATCACTTTTACCGGTACAGTTCATTTAATAAATATTTTACGGTAAAAGTGATAAATCGGGAATATATGTAGTTCCCGGCGATTATTTATAACCAACTAACGTAAATTAAACATGATTTAGTAGTTATGATTCATGAATAATCGACGAAATTATATATATTCGCCTGATTTATCACTTTTGCCGTAGCATATATGTTTGATGTTATTTAACTGATATTATTTAAATTAATATTTTTAATCGTCTTTCTTCCGAAGTATATTTCACAGCTATTAACAACTTTATGTGTTGATTTCTCTGCCTTTTCCTCTTTATTTATTTCAAAAGTAATGCACACTCTTCACAAAAATCTATTCCCATGTAACTAACTCTATTTTACATCTATCCAATTACGGTATATTATCTAGATAATATCCTCCGAAACTCATTATATCTACTCTAATCAAGCTGGGTATCATCTTTATTGCTTTAATGACAAACTGGGAGGTCTTGAGTGGTCAGTGCAACCAGGCTGCCATCAATTTCGAGCCTCCTCCAACATCCTGTAACACCTCAGGGCCGGAAACGAGATTGAAACTCAATTTTTTAATGACAACCTAAGACATACATCAACTTGTGTCTCGCCCATCTTCACACCTGAAACTAGAACAAGTATTTCGCTGACCAAAGTTTATACTCATAGCTTCGGTTCATAATTTTTTATCCTGTTGTCTTCACGCGGTGCTTTTGAATAAATTTTTAATATAAAGAAGCTTAAAAGTATAAAGTACTAAATGATATTAGTTTCCATTTTGTTTTTTTATTAATTATCTAACATTTATCTAGATGGGTATCTAAATTAAAAGGTTTTCAAGTTAATTTTATTATCTTTCGATCTTAGTTTTTAATTATTTGGCCGTTTTTGTTTTTAGTTCAAAATTAAAATTTTAATCTAATTAATGGCGGTCGTTCAAAATTATTTTTATTAGTTGTCGCGTTATTAAAATTAGTCTCGAAGTTAAATTTATTTTAAATATGTCGTGTAGCGGAATTTTTGCTGCCTTCACTTTTAGAATTTGTAAGCAGTTCTTGTCAAATGCCCCCTTTTTTCGGTAAAATATGAGAATTCTTCTCGCTCAAAACATCTGCCGCCTTCTCGTTCGTGGTTCCTAAAAATTCCAAAATGTTTATTTAACAGTGTTGGTAGAGACGTGGGCACTTTAACCAAAATCAGTGAGTAAAATTTTAGAGGTTAGAAAGTCACTGAATTTGTTTTGTTTTCTTTTTATTAAATTTTTTGTTCTGATGTGTGAAGTTGATTTGTTAAACAAATTTGACGCCGTCAATATTGCATGACAATGCGCACTTGTATGAAGAATTCGTTTCATAAGACCTGCACATTTATTTATTTATACTAAGCGAATGTTAGGTGGACCGGAAGTTAATGTCTGTTGCACCTAATGTATGTTACGGTTAAAGTGATAAGTCGAACTAATACATGTACATTTATGTAATTCCTGGCGATTATTAATAATCACTAACTAAGCTTGGTGAATGTGATAAATTACTCAATGTTTATAACATCAACCGTACCGTTATATTGTATATATATCTTACGGTAAAAGTGATAAATCAGACGAATATAATTTCGGTGAAAATTCTTAATAAGCAACTAAGCTTGGCCAATGTCATAAATTTGTGAATATTTATCACATTTACCGGCTAGTTTATAACATCTCCAACTTGTATTTGGGTATTTAATAGAAGTTTGATCAGATTACGCGTTGGATGTTGTATAAACTAGCCGGTAAATGTGATTCCCGCTGATTATTCGTTATAATCAACTAAGCTAGACTAATGTCGTAAATTTGTGTATTTATCACTTTTACCGGCTAGTTTGTAAATCATCCAACTGTAATCTATATACTTATATTTATACCCAAATACAATTTGATGTTATAAACTAGCCGGTATATGTGATAAATATTCACAAATCTATCGCATTGGCCAAGCTTAAGTGGTTATTGTGAATTATCACCGGAAATTATGTATATATGAATTTATCAATTTTACACTTACATGTATATATACGATATTACGGTACGTTTCATATAATGAAAATCTTACGGTAAAAGTGATAAATCTGGCCAAATATATATCTAATTACCAGAGATAATTCATAATCATCAACCTAGCTTACGAATTATTGAATATTTATCACATTTACCGGCTAGTTTATATAATATACAACTCATAATGGGAAGTTTAATAAAAGATTGTTCAAAATACAAGTTAATGTAAATCTGATCAAACTTCTACTAAATCTCACATTACAAGCTTGGTTCATGATTATGAACAATCTCTGGGAATCAGATTTACAAAGTTTAATTCGTAGTTATGAATAATCGCGTGGATTATGTATGTTCGCCCGATTTATCACTTTTACCGTAACATATACACAAATATTATTTTCTGGCTCGTATAATAAATCACCGGTGTGCTCTTTTGATTGCTTTGTCGAATGCCGTTTAAGTCTTGTTCAGAGTTAGGCGGTTGGAAGATGGAACGTAAATTAAGGGCGTTTGTGGACGGTTATTTCATAATTAATGCACACGATTTGAAGGATTTATATCACAAGTACCGCACTTATTTATTTTAACTGAACCAGTTAGTTTATTTATTTATTTTATTATCTACTCAATGAGGTGTCGAAGCGTTTAGAAATTGAAAACCTTCATTTACTTAACAAAATTTGGGACTGGAATTGGTTGACTCTGACTGTATCGCTTATTATTCGGGTTTATCCAGGAAGTTTCTCATGTAGCACATAACAGATAATAATGGATCTCAAAAATTAAATGATGCAACGCCCTTGAACTTATGTTAATTACGCATTGACAGTTAATAAAGTCAAGAGCAAGTATTCACTTCCATCTCCTTCTTCCTGGTTATCTTAAAGGAAAATTTGTATAATTTATGCGAGTACAATTTCGTTAGGCAATATACGCAAGAATAATATATTTGTGTCAGTCTTTATTAATTAAACTCTTAACTTCTCACCACATCTAATTATAACTTTGACTAAATACTAATTTCCTTACCGTGGCTCTCTAACTACAATCACAGTCCCGTCGTGTGTTTTGGTTTCTCTTGGGACGGCATGAGGTCGACAAATTTTTCTTGTCTTCTAGTTTCCTTTTGCCCTTAAACAATAAAAAAAAAAGTTTGGCAAAAGTATAAAAATTTACGACTAGAAAATGGGTTAAGAGAAACGAAAATTGTTCAAGGTTACAGATATAATTTTCGGCCTAGTTTCAAAACTTTTGCATTACGACTTTATTTAATTCGTTACAAATAAAAACAAAGAAATTATAAATAAATAAATAAAACTATAAACGAATTGATTTTTAAGAACCCTCAAGTTGTGTTACTATCGACGACCGGGCTCTCGTTACATAAGCAAAAGCTCTTTGGTTAGATGTGTGTCGATGTGACCGAAGATACAAAAAATGTGTAACAATAACGGAAACGGTTGGAAAGGGGATTTGCTAGCCTTCCCCAATCGGCTTAAGCTCAAATCCATATGTAGGATTTACCAAATTAGCATTTTGGGATACCTTCCTGCAAAAGAGAAATTAAATTGAAATCTACAACCGATAGGCATTCATGTGGGAAGATTAAAAATTTTTCCTATAAAAAGATGACAGGAAGCATGGAATCGGAATCGCGTATAAAAAACCCTCATTTCGATTTTAAAAGTGGTGTAACAATGTTTCCTTCGTGGTGGTTTGAATGTTGTGCGGAGAAAATTTCAGAGCTTTATGAAAGTTAGTAGAAAGGAAAATTTCTATTTTTATTTTTGCGAATGCACCCCGAAATATCTTTTCCTCCTTTTCGTTCTATTTATGATAAAAAATTTTTCATCGATATTAATAACTGTCTATCAATCAATTTCCTTCTCAATCACGTTTTCTCTTTTTTTTATTTTCTTCTCTGGGGTTCGTTCGACAGTGTCATTATTCAAAAAAAGAACCTGCGTGGGTTTTTATTAAAAATATACTTTTATTTTTGTTGAGAAGGTTGGCAATACTGAGAATCTCAAAATTTCCCGTATCAAACAACGAAACTTTTGTGGATTATTTGAGATTGTTTATCATTTTTTATTTATTATTATACTTTCCTTATACTATTTCTATATTGGAACTCGGTGTATTGGTGAGACATAGCACACCAATTCTGAAATTTATTGAAATACAAAAATACATACAACAATATCTACAAAATTTATACATTCAATCCTTCTAGCCTAGAGGTTCCCAAATTTTTGTGTCGTTGACCCCTCGCCATGTTTTTCGGTTTTGGTTGGACCCCCTACTTACCTGATTTTTGTAAATTTCTCACTGTAGTCGATTAAACTTTTTGCTTCATAAGTACTTTTGTAAATAATGTTTATGTCTTTATATTATAAGATAGTATAATGTAAGTGATTAGGTAGTATCAGTGTGTGTTGAGATCCAGTATCGTGAACCCCTAAATTTTGTGCAGGTGGTCATAGACCCCTGGGAGTCTGAAGCAAAACTTCAACGGATTTCTTCACCAAATCCGCAGGAGAGACATGCTGATCTGCGACTACTACAGAGAAGAAGACGACACCGCAGATCACACTCAAAAGATGCCCTACATGGACACTGGAGCGACGAGAATTAATGAAAAAATTCCCGGATCTTGACATGGAAACAATCATTACAGGAATGCTGAACTCCAAAGAAAATGGCAGAGTTCCCAGACATTCTGCCGCAAAATCTTGGAAACCAAAGAGACGACGAAAGAGCACGTCAGGGACGACCAAGGAAAAAAGAGGAGAATAACGCGAATTCTTCTTGCAAGTGTAAATCTTAACCCAAAGGATGCAACATCAGGACCACGGACGAGTCAGGACGACGCAAAGCTGAGGACTTCCTCGGGTGGTCTTCTGGGATCTTCAACAGCCACATCAGAGAAAAACAAGACCCCTGGGAGTCGATATAGACCACTTTGGGAATCACTGCTCTTATTTCACCGATTCGTTAGTACAAACGAATCTGACTGTAGACACTAACTCATCTGATAGCATAGTGTCTTCTATTTACTGTATAACTTCGTGTAGACTCTTTAGTTTTTAGAAAGAACCGTTTACTTCAAAAGTATTGCACACTTTTACGGAAATCGCCTTTCAAAAATAATAACACGCGTTTAGACAAAGATCATTTCAAAAGTTATACTCACTTCTATGAAGGAGCTGTTTTATATAATGTATATATACTTTTTTGAAGATATTAAGTCAGAATATCTTTTTCGTAGTTTCAAACCCATATTTCATCTTAGAGCAGGGGTGAACAACCTTTTTAATCAACGGACCAATTTAAATTTTAAAATATTTTGGAGGGCCACACAAATTTGTAGGAAACTTAATTTTGAAACACTACAATATTACATTTTTGACTATAATATTGCACTCACGCCTTTCAAGAAACACAAAAATTGCTGAAATTGGTAGTTAACAGCTTACCAGTCTGACTGTGTGACAGAAGGCAACACAAACAAGCACAGACGCGGCGCGTTTGTATTGCATGTTTGAACAAGTCACCGACAAGTGCTTAACTCATCACAAAAAATAGTTTCGGTTTAGTATATACTACCATTTTATTATAATTGATTTTATAATAATATATTGATGGGAGGAAGTGTATAAAATAAATTCGATTTCAAGAAATGTTTAGCAAGCCGCGTGTTGCTCATCCCTGTCCTGTGTTACAGGGTATGGACAAGAGGACTGAGGGTGAGGACCTCTAGTTTTGTAGCCGGGCTCTTCAGCCAACAACATTTCATAAAGAAAACATGGCTTATTTATTTATTTATTTCCTGGCATAAAAGACTGTTATTATCATAGAGTTTCATAAAATGTATCACACTTCTGGAATTAATTAACCAAAAATTAATTATGGTTAATTGAAAATCAATATTTTTATTACCAATATTTGTCTAAATTTGTTTATAAATGAAAATCCATTTTATTAAATAAGATCAGAAATTGGAATAACATGCGAATTTCCTTGTGAGCCGTTTATATTACGTCAGAGGTCACGGGGTGAGTGAAACCCTGGCTCACAAAATTTTACAAAACGAATAATCAGGATTTTTAAACACAACTGTCATTATCACTGCGAGCTTAATCCCACGCTCACGTTTTATTTTCATTTTCATTTTGTCTTTCCTCTTCGTTTTATTTACTCACTATATCTAAGTGTAAATTATTTATTGGCGTTTCCGATTTTCAAATATTTGTTTTCAGACTTCAAATTTTTGTTTGAGAGATTTTTGAGTGAAATTTGCGGGAGGCTTGGTGTAGTGGTGTAAGTTCCGAATCCTCCTCCCGACTCTCCGTCCGTTCGGAACCAGGTTGTGTCGTTGTAGATGAACGAATGATGGACAACACTAATTCCGAAAGTATATGTATATTGATATATAAAATATAATTATAATTTAGAATTGAAAAGGAATATGGAAGGATCCTGACGGTGCGGAGCTCCGGGACTGAGTGAAATTTGCTTCGGTTGTCGGCTGCTTCATTTCACTGTACCCATTCCGGAATCAGGAATGTGGAGGACGCCACAGTGTTATACCCAAGAGTGAAAGACGAGATTAAAACTAAAACTAAAATTTTACTTTGTTCCTGGTGTGGAAGTTTTTATTTATTTATTATTTATTAGTTGACTATCATCTTTTTCCCAGCTCGAGCTTTTAAGCTTTAAAGGGGTTTTATCTAGAGAACAGAATAATCTCTTAGTCTTAGGATTGGATAAAGTGTTTAGTTGGTAACTCGATTGAGAGGAGAGGAAGAAGTAGTAGAAGAAGATAGAAGGTAGAGTTTAGGTAAAAGTTTTTATATATTAATAAGTTAAAGAGAGAGAGGACGAGTATGAATTGATAGAAACTAGCAGGAGTTCTATACTCTCAACTAACTCAACATAACCTCAACTAACGTTTGTTGTAATCAACCACCTTCCTTCAATTTTATTAAATTCCTAATCAATTTAGATGAAAACCGTGTTATTCAGAACCGCACTAAGGGAGATGGTGGGGGTACTCATTCCATTCATTCACAGACTGGGTTTAAAAACTTTACAAAACCAATTCGAAGCTTAAGTTCGTTTTGTAACTCCAACTTAAGTGTTTTGACCGTTACATCAAAATACAGTGGAGCCTCTCATAACTAGTTTAATTCGTTCCGGAGTTTTACTCGTTAAGCGAAACAATTTTTCCGTATAAATTAATGCGTTACAGGCCGAACAAAAACTGTCAGGGGATTCCCCATCTCGCTGTGCCAAAAATTGTTTGGTATGAGAGACGTTATTGTCAAATTATGTTGCTCGCTATGAGAAGCACTCGTTATTATGTTGGGCAGAGGTAGAAATGAAATAATTTCAAATCAGAATTTCGATAAATTTTCTAGTTTAGATCGTGGTACCAGATTTATTGTGATCCAATTTAAAGCAGAAACTTTTTTAAGTTTAGTTTCTTCCATTAATGTCCTCGAGGGAGGTTAGTATAAATCAAAAGCAAAATAACAAGACACAAAAGCTTTTAATGGGAAGAGGTCCCTTGAAAAAGGGTGAAACTTGATTCCAACAGCTTGCTTTGTGTCTGGCGATTCTTCATTTATAGAAACTTTTTCGGTTCTTTATCTCAAATCTGCCATCTACAAAATCTTGAGAAGTCTGCGTATTTTAATGTTCGGCCATATTGAAAACTTTCGTCCGTTGATCGAAACCAAAGAGCTAAAATTAATAGAAACCCGAAAGGTAATTTAAAATAACATTTATAGATGAGATGTCAGTTGGATTAAACTTTGTCAATATGGCGGAATTTAGATTTTGAGCCCCCACCGTTTGTCACAGTCATTTCCTTTGGACTTGTGTCGTTGAGAGGTTCTAAATGCAAACACTTTTGTATACACAAACGCTAACGTTTGTCTTTGTCGTATTTTTAATATTTTTTAAGTGTCTGGAAGTGCTGGAGGCAGGGATATAGATCACGTGATCGTCATAAACAGTTGAGACTGACATTATAAAATTAATTATTCATATTAGAAACATTTTACTTCTGAGTAAAAAGATTTAAATAAAAAATGTTTTTCCTTTAGTTTTACTGGAAATATAAAAATGTTATTTCGGTGGAAGGAAAAACTTTCCGGCGCCATTTTGTGCGCATCGTCTTACTCTTTATTTCAGAAAAGGAATCGATGTATTGGGTTGACTCACAAATACATTTCCCAGGTATTTTGTAAATAATCGCGGTATATAGGTCAATCTCGTTTCATAAATACTGCACAGAACTATTTACAAAGTAACCCAACCACCAGTGGGGAACATCACTGTGCATTATTTCTGAAATGAGTTCTAACGCTGTTTTACTTTCGAAAGGTGATTTTCACAACACTGTGCATTACTTATGACATGAAACCCTTTTAAAACTACGCGTTATTCATGAGGCGAATCCTCTCCTAAGTTCCGTAATGAAAATCGCATCGCAGTATCGAGTTTTTAGGATTGTGTGCATTATTTATGGCGAGGGATCGTCGGAAGTAATTTATGACTCCGGGGTAATAATAAGGGATTTATTAAAGTTTAATTGGGTTCTAATTAACGGTTGAGAAGGCTCATCGTCATTCCGAAAGCCAGAAAATTTTTCAAAACTAATGAAATTAAATTTCGTCGATGGCTCAATCGTAAATTCCTGTTCTGCTTTTGAATATCGCCAGTACGCAACTTCGACAAGTCTAATTGTCTGACCATCGCGTAAGCCTAATTTGTAGTAGTCAGCACTTTTAGACGTTATCAAATTGATTTAGTGTTTAGTGCTGAGCGGATTTTTATTGCGATTCGTTTCGTTTTTTTATTTGATTGGGTTTTGAATCAAAAAAAAAAATTTCAACGACGGAGAGGTGAGAGAATTTTTGTTTGCTTCGAAAGGGATGTTTATCGATATTCCCTTTTTTGGTTATTAATTTTGAAGTTCTTTTGGGTCTATTTTTAAATATGGCGAATTCTTTGTTGTTAAGGTTAGAGTTAATAAATAATTTAGCAGTTTTAGCCGCGTAAGTCGGAGGAGGGAGAATAGTCATAAAAATAAATGATGATGATAATGGCAATTAAGGCGAGTAGGCAGGCGGAAAGTTTTGCAAATTCCCCGGCTGTTATTACAAATATTAGTGTTTAGTATGATGGTCATTACGCCGCTCAAGTCAAATTTTTATCAATGATAAGGGAAAGACCGCTACCGCTACCTCAGCCAGACTTTTGACTACTCTGAACCCTTCAGGCATTCTCGGTGGTGAGGAGTTGGGAGTTGCTTATTGGAGTAATGTGGAGATCCCATTTCATAAATTATGCACAATAATTGTTGTAATTAACACAAAAAATATTTTTCCTCCTTTAAAATTTTTACTTAGATGAATGACAGTAACTAGCGTCAAAGTATGTAAAATGTCTCGACGAGGTAGGAGTATATTTCCTTTCCCTAAAATTTGAGTATTAGCTAAATAGTAACAAAATTAGGTACATACGTATTTACGTCAGGTACAGATTTGGCATTTTTTATTTCTAATTGATCTCAGGAAATCTTGACCAATTAAATCAAAGCTCAATTTAGCTTTATCTTGACTGATACACATTCAAAGAAAGAAATTTTTGTGATTCGGTTTCGAAAATTCCGCCATGTTTTTAAAACACGTTAATTTTTGAATAAAGTCGTTCTCTTTGTCCAAAAGTTAAAAATTCTAAATAATTCAGCTTCAAATTTAATATTTGGATTTTGAAAATAAAGATTTGATGACTTGATTACAATTTATAAATTAAACGTAAAATATTTATGTCGCATTAGCGCAAATTCTGCTGCGATGGCGTTAATGCATAAGTACACAAGATTATAATTAGTAATTGAAATACAAAAATTATTTAAGTATAAAAATGGCTGTTGTTCCGATAGCCGTTCGAGTTACTTCGCATATTCGTTGTACTATATGTCTGGTCGCGTGTTTTATTTGTATGCTTCGTACAAACTCTCTCCTAATTGTCTTGTGAGTTGTTTGTTACGAGCCTAGCCGTGTTACCTTGGTCGGTATACTAATAATAGCCGGGAAATCACCAAAATGGTGGTTGGTAGCAAACAGAGTCGAGAAATAACAATAATACAAAGTGATAAGAAGGGAGGTCCCATTCCAGCTTTGGACTTAATTCGAATTTAATGTTATACTCAAGGATAATTATCCGCCTGGAAATGGATTATAATTCTATTGCCAACAGCCAAAAACCGAGTACATAACTCTTTTCGTTAATTAAACATGCGAAAATCCTCAGAGTATTAATTAAACACCGTACGAGATACGTAGTGTGATAATTTCCGTGGATAATGCTTATTATTGAGTCCCTCAAAGTTGGTAATAATTAATTAAATTCAAAAACAAATTGCTAACCGTTGTATAAGGACTCCAGAGAACAATTCCACTCCAGAATCTTGGCATTTTCGCCCATAACCTCGAGTTATACATCAGCGTAACAATAAGTTTTGCGAATAATTATATTTTAATACTGTTTTGTAATAGTTAATATTGATGAGTGATTTTTAATGCATGTATGCGATACATGAAGCTTCTCTGCAGTCTCACGTGTTGCAGTGGCGTACCTAAAACTTTTGCCGCCCGGGCCGATCTCCAGTTTGCCGCCCTTTCTATTATAACTCAATCAAATAGTGGTTTTTATAAATTAATACACATAAATAAATTATTAAGTTATTTAATCAATATTAATTAATACACAGAGTAAATTTTTTTAGACTTATTTATATGCACTCGTAAACATATTTATATAATATCTACTCTTCTAGCTTTCATACTAGAAATGTATAATGCTCTCAAAATTTATATTATTTGTAATCATAATAATCATTTATTATTCAAGAAAGAAAATAAATATGAAATGAATAAGTTGGTTCTTACAACTATAAGTAAATATAAAAAATGGCGCCCGGTGCGGACCGCACCCATTGTCCCCTCCTAGGTACGCCACTGACGTGTTGTACTGTAACGATCCGAATTGATTATTGCTTTGATTAGGGCGTCATCAACTTCAACTGGACGACCAGAGCTTTTTTTCATATTTTAGTCAAAAATCACCAGAACGAAATTTGGCACACCAATTTTGACACTGTCGTTCTTTTAAGGCTTCGTCACCATAAACAGCACATAACTTTTTATGAGCTTTCGATGCGTTTTTCCCTTTGCGGAAATAAAAAAGCAACTGAAGCCATCTATGAGTGAAATCCGCAGTTTCCAACCCAGTAGATTTGGTTTCAAAAATGATGCACGCCAAAAGAGAGGAGTTGTTGGGGTTTGTGTCACTATTAAAATGAATCCTTGACAAAAGTGTGTGTCATAATTTTTTTGTCAAAAGTCGGAAACTTTGTTTAACTGCCTATAATAAACATAAAAACCGGAAGTTGTTTACTACTCCAGTTAGCAATTTGCATTGTTAAGCTTAAATCGCGTACGAACACAACAACTGAAATCCGATTGAGAAGACTAGAGAACGAAAAAGGAAACAGGAACATCATCCGTCGACTATATTTTAGTGTAGTTGAAGTATTCTATTCCCTTCAAAATCGAGGATTTAGTAAAACAGTTAGTAGAGATCAAAATTTTTGAGATTTTAAAGCTCCTGTGGAATGAACAGGATTTACCGCTTCAAAGCCCCCCCGAAAAATGGGGAAAAATTTTTCAAACACGAGGACAAATCGATCGGTGCCTATTCGTATATACAGTCTTCCTCTTGAATCTCATTCTGAGTTGATTCTCTGTCTGTATCGTGCTCCCGCATGATGAAAACCAATATTCCGTGTTGGAAACTAACTTGTATAACAAAATCCGGATAAAAGTTTTGCCTCCCAATTAAATTACCAAATATTGTGTTTTCTGTCTTGTTCGTTATTATCAGAACTAATTCAATTCTCTTGTATTCGAATAAACGAGTTTTCCTCCTCGTCCTCCTATCCTTTTAAATTACAATCAAAGTTATAAAAACAGAAAAAAAAAATTTCTTGAGTCACACGTTGAGAGAATGTTTTGCATGAGACCGAAGCGAGACCAGATGAACTCATTTCATAAAATGACCCTAAAATTTGGTTTCATCATTTCCTATTTGTCTTGTTATCAGAAGTTATTTCTATAACTGGTTGAATTGTTTTCTTATTTTAAAGACCTCGAAATTTAGTAAAATGAAATTATTTATTTATTTATAGAAAATTTGTAAATTTAAGTCTTATTGGGTTACTAGCCAATTTTTGTAAAACTGAAACTAACCTAATTTGGTTAGAAATAATGAGACTTTGTCCTAGGTCAGAGGCTGACATAAAATGATTAGTGTGGGCCCGGTGTATTATCTACTAACTAAATATCTCTTTGTATAAATATGATACTAAGTTTTGTGTAATTTGTTTCTAATGAATTTAAGTGAATAGAGTCATTAGTTATATCAATATACATATACGTTCGGAAGTAGTGTTGTCCATCATCAACGACACAACCTGGTTCCGACATTGGTGACTCCGACGCCATACGCTGCTGAACAAGATTTATGATAGAAGTGTGCACTATTTATGAAATTAATTCTAATTTTATGTCATATACCAGGGGTTCCCAAACTTTTTGTGTCGTAGACCCCTTGCCATGTGCTTCGGTTTTGGGTAGACCCCCTACTTACCTGATTTTTGTAAATTTTTCACTGTAGTCATGTAAATTGTTTACTTCATAGATACTTTTATAAATAATGTATATGTCTTTATATTATAAGATAGTATAATGTAAGTAAATAGGTACTGAGATCCAGTATCGTGGACCCCTAAATTTTGTGCAGGTTGTCATAGACCCCTGGGGGTCGATATAGACCACTTTGGGAATCACTGTCATATACTTATAGGAACAAATTTTTAGTTTCTGTCAACTAGAGACCACTCATTTTCACTCCTATTTGTAGGAGCAAGTGAAAATTTGTTTTCAATATAAGTCAGCTACCTTTCGTTGAAGGCATACTTGCTGACTGGATAATATTAAAACTGTATATTATTATGAAATTTTTTTTCTCACAGAAGTGTGTGTGTGATGATTATTATGGTGTGTAACCCATTTCAAAAATAATGCACAACGTCGATGAGTGATTTATTTCAAAAGTACTGCACACTTTGATGTTGAATTCTTATAAAAAACGATGTAAATTTTAGTATAGAATTCATTTTATAAATACTTTAGGCCAAGTATTTGACAAAGACAAGCTCGAGAGGGTAAATTTAGCCCTAACAATTTTGTTTAAAATGTCTCAGCAAAGTTTGTCTATACAGTAAAGCTTAAACAAATGACTCTGATTAAATTTCAATCCTGTATGGTTCTTTTGAGTGATAGGTTTGTCGACCACTAAGCCAGACCAACTACTTGTTGTCTCAAACTTGGAGACAGGTGGTAGTTAAAAAGAAATTATAAAAACAAAAAGTATGAACTGAGCCAATTTGACTCATATTAAACTATATTTCTATATCCAGTATATACAGAGCTTAAAGAATTACTTTTACACTCTGATTTGTATGTTGTCCTTTCCTTGTTACCTTCCCTACTCTTCCTACATGAATTTTAGCCAAATAAATTATTCCAATTACTTTCATTTCATAAAAAACGCACACTTAATTATTTATCAAATTTTTGTGAAGTATTTGGTTTATAGGTGATACCCACTACAAGGAATTGCTCTCGAATAAGGTGAACAAGAGGAGGTTTAGAGGTCTGGTGTAGTGGTTAAAGTGCCAGACTAAGAAGTTATAGTCGCGAGTTCAAATCCTCCTGTATCCTGTTACACCCAAAAATAGTGAAAAGCAGGATTAAAACTATACTATAACTATAATGAAACCTTGTCAGCTATTCATTTCCAATTGTTTTGTTCAAAAAGTTGGTAATTAGATTTATCGAATTACAATACATAAATTGGTAATCACATAATGAAATAAGTGTTATACTGTCTCGTTGATAATAATAAATCTTCCTGTGAGATTGGTTTCCAATAATTTTTGCTCAACAAGCTACGATTTCGTTGCATGATTCAAAGCCACACACACAAGGGTATACAATCAATATCCGTAAATCCAGTGTTTTATACATAATAAAATTTTTGTATAAAAAAAGGAGTTTTAATGATGGTCTCATGCTCAAACTTTGAGGGTCATGACAATGGAAATAAAACATTTGTTGATGGGGAATTGACTACAAGGTTAAAAGTTTCCTTAAAGTTTTGGTAACCAATTAAAACGTGGACACGGGGGAGAGGTTTCGTTTCAAGGAGCTTTTGAAAAACGCAAAAGAATTGACGGAAAGTTAGATCGCCTGACCTTACTCATTGCTGCTGACTTCGACGTCGTAACGTAAAATTAAACTTCGTGCCACTTTATCGGTTTTCCTTTTAAAGGGGAACATTTCCCTGAAAATCGCTTTTTATTGTCTTTTGCCCTTTTCGCTACTGACTCCTTTTATTTCTTGTAATTCGAACGAATTCAATTAAGCGTCTGTTGTCGGACTGGAAAATTTTGAAAAATTTATTTTGTTGCCTTTCCCCCCCTCCATTTTTAAGCTGTGAGATCAACGTTATTACAACCAAATTTCGGAATGCTGTCGTGGTGTTGTCTTCAAGGGTGTCTAGTACATTCCTTTGCTAAATACTGTATGTCGTGGTTAACTAATACATCGAATAAAGCTTGGCCTCATACTTACATACATTTAGTTAGAGGATTACACTCTGGGCCTGGATTAAACATTCTGAAAAGAACAGCACTTTACCGATCTATTGTCTAGTTCAGAGCAGTATCTTAGCACCATGTCTGCATAAAGTATGAAATTCATGTAGCTAGCCTGAAAATTAAAACAAAGGAAAGGAGTATAACAAAAACAAATCAAGACGACATTGACATTGTTGAACAAAAATGAAAGCCATTACTCCAGTCCAACAATTTTACATTCTATTCCAACTTGATTGCCAATTCAAACACAAAATTATAGACTTCGACAAAAAAGTGGGTATAGCACACTTAATTAAAGCTTTATGTCCGTTGTATTCTCCTCTCCTCCCCCACCAAAAAAAGAAAGAAATCGAAGTTGTAGGCGAACGATTTACATTTGAAAATTTTCGAACAAAAATTGTCCCAAACTCACCGCCTACTTGATGTTGGTATTGTTATGTTTTGCCTGTATGCTCAGGTTTTTTCGGATAAGAGAATTCAGTCGTGCCTCGTGACGAGGTTTCGCCTACCTTGATGGTGTTTTGGTGTTATTGTCGAAAATGAGTTGGCTTCATATCTATTCTCAAGCTGAATGACTTCAACTTGTGGGGTTTCACCACAGCAGTGCTTAGCTCTTGGGTCTCTGTAAGAGTTTTCATGATGCACACTTTGGGAATTAGTTCTGCATTTAGCTAGACATGATTCGAATTTGACACCAGAAACATATCTATTCTCAAGACTGAATAAAGTTTATTTCATAAATAATGCACACTTTAGAAGGGATTCATTTCGTGAATATGAGTTTATTTGTTTTAAGAGTTTCTCTTCCTATAGACTGTACCTTCTGTCACATTCGTTATTCAATCCGTTGGGACTCTGATCTCTTCCCGTCCTCTTAAAAGCCAGACCAACTACTTAACGGTCATGTTTGTCCGAGTTTGCTTAGAAGATGCAAAATACTAACGCAGGCTTCATTATCAATCAGTTGTGTTAAGTTACTCAGTATAGTCATCAACCTGCTGTCGTCTTGCAACAAACCGCTCAGTATATTCAGACTAAAACCGTATTTGTGATGTTTCTTTCAAATATAGTTCAGAACAATTTTCTTCTTTTGGGAATTAGTCAACCCTACAAACTCCAACAGTTCTTGTTGAGCGAATTGGTATTGACAATTTGGTATAGTCTGTCACGTAGTCTACCAATCACACCATGATTTAGTATAGTATTTGGTGTACTAGTTTGGTTTAATTTATTTATTTTAGTACTCGAGCTTAATAACTAATTTTACTGTGGTGTTATGTATCTCCTTTTCAACTATATAAAGGAAGGTTATTTATTTATTTATTCTTATTCCTAACGTATTACGGATATTTCGTGAAATGTTACGTCTTTCCTACTCTTCGCGTTTAGTTTATATTGTCGGAACCAGGTTGTGTCGTTGTAGATGAATGAATGATGGACAACACTAATTCCGAACGTATATGTATATTGATATATAAAATGTTATTATAACTATAATTTAGAATCAAGGATCCTGATGGTGCGGAGCTCCGGGACTGAATGTATTTATCCTCGGTTGTCGGCTGCTTCATTTCACTGTACCCATTCCGGAATTAGGAATATGGGGAACGCCACAATATCAAATCTATGTATGAGCTTGAAGCTTTCTAATTATGTAGAACAGACTTTCCTTTAAGGCCATAAAGCTCTAAAAAGGGTAATACATTGTTCAGACTTGTGGCCATGAAACGTAAATGTTGCTTCATTGTAAAGTGATTAATTCGGCTCAAGGCCAAGAGGCTCAAGAAGAAAAGGAAAATGACACAAAAGGCGGCCGAATGAATCACTTCATGTACCTGTAAATATTTGCGAATTGTAAAATGACCCATCCGGACAAAGGCTCAGGTATGGTAAGCAAATGTTTCATTGATAATGGCCCGCCCGGATGGGTCATCAATGGAATAACAGTTTGTCAACCTTTTTGGGGTATACTGCCCCATTCATTCATAAACGATCCCAAATTCAGGAATCAGTTGTTTCTTTATGGCATTGGAGGAGTTCTTCATTGACAGACTTCCTCATTCTACATCAGCGACCGCCACAGGGAGAATCAACCTGAATCGTCAGTGTTTTCGAACAATATAAATTATACTAATAACATAAGTTCTGTTTCTGAAACAAATCCAAAATCAACAAAAAAAAGTTATGCATAACTATCACCCTTTTGTAAATATATATTTCATAAGTAATGCACACATTAAGTCATCTTTCCTTCAACAATACCATACTTTCAGCAGGAATTTAACTCATCAGCAATGCGTATTTATACGTTATACTATAATTTCGTTTAATTTATGTCACTCTAACTTATCTCTCATAAATATATGTACATTATTTATATACTGAATCATTTCAACAGTCTGCGTTTTGTTTTAAATGAATTCTTTATAAGCAGTTCATTATTCACGAAGTATATAGTTGGAATTTATTTATGACTCGACCCATAAATGAGAAAAATGAGGTTTATGCGATTGTAATAAAAAAATAGGGAAACGGAAACTGGAGCAAAGCTATAGGATATCAAGCACTCGGGTTTGGAAACCTTTTGAGCGCACTGTTCAAAAGTTTATTTTAATTTTAGTAAGAAATTAGGTGATAATCTTCCGGTTAAAAACTAATTACTAAGACTGGAGTGTTCTCTCTAAGAGTATTTCCTAATTCAATTAAATTATTTACATAATAATCCCTGGCGGCGTCTTCAAAGAAAAACTCAAAACTCAAGTGAAACTAAAACTGAAGTAAACGTTTGAAAAGTTTACTAAGATTAGATAGAAGAACAACTTCCTAGAATGAGAGAAGAACCTTTTAAACTTTAGCGTACCTAAACTCGTGGGAATAAATTTTGGGTCGTTTCCGAATTTCGGTTCCGGGTGTTTTTCGACCGAGAGAAGAGTTAACAGGAAAAGTTTTGTTATTAAAGAAAACGCCAACAAAAATTTGGGCAGTGGGTTGAATAAAATCTCTTTCACGCATAACTCGGACGGCGGTTTGGTTCTTTGCCCTGGTTTATGCGGATTTATGCAGATGTTTCCGAATTAAACAACATCAGAGTTTCCTGTTGTTTCCGGTTTTGGTTCCCTTCCAGGAAAATTTCAAACAGATTTTGAATATAAGAAAATTGAGAGGTCAGTGGGTGAGTGGAGGAAAGAGCTAACGAAAGCGACAAATATAAAAATGGGTGATATACTATCTTGAGTCGTAAATAATTTCCGTTTTTTACATTTGAATTGTTTGAGACACAGAAATTCATTCCGTATTCAGACAGCTTGCGAAAAATCAATTTCATGAGTCGTGTACAGTCTTCAGTTGAGAACGATTTTTATCAAGACCTTATTTCATAAATAATGCACACTTTTTGAAGTTTTCATTTCATAAGTATTGCACAGTCTTTAGTGGGAATTGATTCTCTTGACAGACTGGTTGGAAGTATTTGTTTCATTGATACCCTACAACCAATGAGGATGCCTGTACCTTTCACAGTAGTCACGTCAAAGCACCTAACTAAGGAAGTTATGGGGAGCTCTGGAACTGAATCGTGAATTTGACTTCGGTTTTCGGCTGCTTTTCCCATTCCGGAATGAGGAGTGTGACGAACGCCACATGGCCCCTCCCCAACGTTCTAGTCGTTTCCTCACCAACACCAGCGAGCGATGATGCCGAGGTCCTATGTGAAATGTTGATAGGATGATGCTGAGACGAGGTCGCGATAGCGGTGTGCTGTTGGATATGTTCAACTTGATAGTGTTGGGGTCGGTGACGACGAGCTCCTATGTATGATAGGATGACGCTGTGGCAGAGTTGAGGACTGAAACACTTGTACCCAGGGGTGACAAAAAAGTTTTTGAAAAGGAAAACTGAAAATCAACTTAATCGAAACGAAAACAAAAACAAAATGGTTGTTGGTATGGTAGCTACTACTGTAGATAAATTTTTGAGTAGACAAGTTAACTCTTAACTCTTCCAGACGTGCCTACTTTGAAAGGTACTGACATCTTTGTTGTCGGGTGCACATGAAACAAATACCTCAACCAGTCTCTCAACAAAATCAATTTGTGCATTACTTATGAAATGAAAACTCCAAAAAAGTGTGCATTATTTATGAAATAAGGTCTTGATAAATATCGTCCTCAACTGAAGACTGTGTACGACTCATGAAATTGATTTTTCGCAAGCTGCCTGAACATGGAATGAATTTCTTTGTCTGAAACAAATCAAATGTAAAAAACGGAAATTATTTACGACTCGAGATAATATATCACCCATTTTTATATTTGTCGCTTTCGTTAGCTCTTTGCTCGATCTCGAATCATCTTCCTCATAATTTATTCGATTCTAAGACGTCTGTTTCATGTCATTGATGTCTAAAAACGCAAAGTCGGCAACTTCTCTCTGTGCGCGACATTGAAATCGTGTTAGTATCCGTGGAATTTGATAACACGCCCGGATGAGTAATTCCTCGTGTTATCAAAAGGTCATTCGATATATGGTGTTCTCAAGCTTTGATGCTGATTTAATAAGAAAGAAGGAAAAAAAAGGCCCTTTCCTCTAAAATCTAAATCTTTTAAAATATTCCGTCGGGGTTTTCAATAAAGCTTCTGTCTGGATGGGGGGAATCTCACTGCTGCTGCCAGAATAATTTGGCTGTGGTCCAGGGGAGCGAAAAAAAAAATATCAGACCGAGCTTTACTACTTTGGAACCTACTTACATGTAAACAAATCGGATTTGAATTAACGCAGAGGTCTCTGGCGAGCTTTTGCGTCATACACGGTGGGTAATTGCCCTTTCGAATATTTAATTCATAATTTCTTAATGAGTTTGTGAAACGGTTTCCCGTCAAATTTTTTTTTCGTTTTATTAACTTTAAAATTTATTGTTAGCAGTTTTAAAATACCTGAGTCAGTAATCCGTTGTCTGATATGAGCATCTTGGGCCTCTTTATTTTTTATTAGACTGGCTGTAAACTTTATAACTCGGATATGGTTGGACTGAAGACGTTGGATGTTATTTATAGCTTTAATTTTTATGTTTCTCCCTGATGACCCAGAAATTAGAACCACACAACAGGATTAAGAGCAACCGCAATGAGTTCATAAAAAATATTTTGCTGCATTTATTGGTGGAATTGTTATTTGAGTTACCGCATCACTCGTCTGTTGAAAGTGGTTTGTTAGGAAATAGACTTTGAGATTTCTGCGGCTGTTGTTGTATTGTCTCTAAGACAAAATTTTTTTGGTTGAAAGTATCTTCGATGACTGTGGAATATCGATTCATTTCATAAATAATGCACAATTTTATGTAGAATTTATTTTTAAATGTTGGAATTCAATTTTTGGAAACTCATACTCACAAACAAGAAAAATATTTTCGTGTGCCTACAACCACGAAAATGACGTCATTCCTTCAACAGCCAATAGGAATATTGTTGATATTTCAAGAGCGATGGTGGCTCCATCAGTGGTGATTGCCAGTTATAAAAACAAGGTGAAGTGGCAGGAATTGTCAGTTTAATAAAAATGTCCGCAGTGGGTTAGTGGGGCAAGACGCTTAGTTTGTATTTTCGAAACACTCACAGTATGCGCTGTTTTGGTACGTCAGTTTTGTAGTTTGTATATAGTTCTGTGAGGTGATGGTGGTTCCGTTGAGGTTATCTTCTGTCTCTTTGAAGAAGCTCAGAAAACCGCTTTATTTTGGGAATTGTTGCTAAGCACTATAATCAGGTGCTGTACGGATGTCTTTGGTATTGTGTTGGATGAAGTTTCTCAACCAAATATGGTCAGAATCATACTTGAACATCAAAAGCCAGTCTTTTACAAATTAAAAAGTTAAAAATGAAAGAGAATAGTGTTCGATCATAATTAAACAGATGTCACCGTTATTTCACCGGGTAAATATAAAAAGTGTCAGGAAAGGATCAGAGTCGATAAATCATTTTGAAATTGTTTAATTACCGCATTCTTCATTTAGAGTGTCAAATCATTTATGGTTGGTGAGAATACACTGGGTGAGTGTGTTTGTCTTTCTGTTGTCAAAATCAGGTTGGACACAAAACGAAATTCCTTTTCCTTCCACGCTTTATTTGTGTTTTGATTTCATTATCATCCTTGAGTATAACATCCATGGAATGTGGAAGAAAAGCAATTTAATTACTTAAATGAAACTAATTATTGACTTTATTTCGAGGCGAATGATATGCCATCAGGGTCTTGTCGAAATTTAAGATTTTTGGTTAATGAGGGTGTTCTCGAAAGAGGAAATCGAAACTGTCCCATCCATTCACGTTTGTATGAATTTTTCAAATTATTGTGTTTCGCCTTATTTTTAAAATAATTTAATTATTGATATACTATTATATTTTGCCTCTTTCGTATACTGAATATTATGAGAGCAACTCAAAGGGACATAGCGACAAGGACCAAAAAATTTTTCAAAATATTAAATTCAATGTAACAAACGTGTTTTAAGCAGGGATTTGGTGTCTGGAATGAAAAATGAAGCTTCAAATCTCTTAAATAGTTGAGATTTACTCTATACGGTCCTGGTCATCAATCTGGAGTTGTTGATAAAACCGCTGATGACTTGCTGGTCTTTTTAAGTAGGAATCTGAACAGTCGTCTTATAGAAACTCAAATGAACTTTGCTGAAGAAAAGCCAAAAATCGTCAGCAACATTAAGAGACATAGTGACGTCATCATAACATTGTTGCCAATGGGTTTGGTTTGGTTGGGGGATGTGTTAGCTTGAGTCCAGAAGAAGAGTCCAAAACTTTTGCAAAATTTTGTTACCATAAACCCTGTGTTCCTCTCCTCTCACCCACGTCTGTGGTAAACTGTTTAAACCAACAAAATTGTGGGAGAGTTTGTTAGTATGCGGATCCACATCACTATAAATATATATATATTTATATATTATTCTTGCTTTGTTTTCTTCTTTATTCTTCTAAAGAGTCAGTTTTTGAACTGCTTAATATGAAAGTGACAGTACAAAGTGTGCTGAATGTTTGATAAGCAAGATCTCGCTTTTCTTCTGTCCGTTTCGAGCAAGAAGTTACTAGACGCTTAAGAAAGAGACCAAAATTAGGAAACTGCTTAAATTAAAGGCTGTCGTGTCTATAAATTATAGTGTTTGGCGTCTTAATTACTTATACGATATTGGTTACATTAGCCTTTGATGAATATTTTAATAGGCATTCACATGACCCGAAAGACAGTGCAGTTGGTCAATAAATTGAAACTGTTGGGGATATATACTGTTTATAATGAGGATGTCAAGCGCTATAAATTCTATATTCTAACGCAGGGTGTGTTATATTTATTGTATATCTCTATATTGTTTTCATCCCCTCTGCTTTATCTTGGATGAGGGGTGATAATCACCAGTTACTCAAGTTATTAGCTTTATGAAAAATCGATCAAAATCAGTAGTTGTTATACTACAGTATAAAACAGCAGGAATTTTATTTATTTATTGAATTAAGTGACTTTAAGTCAGGTGAAATATTTTACTTTTGATTGATTTTAGAAATTTGAGAATTGTGAGGCTGTCCTTGAAGTCTTAGCTTTTTGCCTCAATAAGGCTGACTGATGCGTTTGAGTTATTGTGTGCTACGTTCAAACGTTATCAACAATAACTGTAGGCGTTATAAAAAGTCGTATAAAATTTCAAAATCTCTTTCGAGATCCACAGAAAAATTTTGTTTCAGCCAGAACGAACTACGTCAGGAAGTCATTACTCTTAGAGACAGAAAAATTTAGTTTCGAGGTTTTTAAGAGAAGAAGAAAGGTTTCGAAAAGTCAGACTAGTCTTAAACAAGGAAAGGGATGGGAATTTGTTGGCTGAACAAAAAAAGGATATACAGCCGGATAAATGTCTGCTCGAGGTATTTTCCCTCGAAGCGAAATGTCAGGTCAAGACGGGAAAACGTTCAAAATGTCTGTGTTGATGTAAAACCCTTAATAAGACTGGAGGAGTTAGTAAAAGATGTTTGTCTAGAACTCTTTGTGGTGTTAGCATTGTTTTGAAACAAATTTAATTCAACAAGTTTCAAATAGTTTTGACTGGTTAATTATTTTAAATTTGGTTGTGGAGGAAACTTATCATAAACTTTGGTTGATGTTTACAAATGTGTAATGGATGGAGTTAGCCATTTGGAGAAAAATTTTAAGGTCAAACATTTTGTTTAGTTGCGTAGCTAGAATTTTTGGGCCTTAATCGGTGGCCTTTCTTTATTATGTATAATACATAAAACAACAAATTGGACTTTTGTTTGGAATGTATAATATATTTAATAAGTAAATATCTGAAATGTGAATGTTTTGTTAATGCAAATAGTATTGCAAAGAGTATTTATATAATTAGCAAAAATGTCAGAAATTGATATACTGAACAAACAGAAATATGTGTGCATAGGAAACACAGTTAATGAAGTATAAAATTTATTCGGTATAATATGGCCTGGTTTTATATTAAGAATTCCTTTTCCTGGTTTTTTGGTTTGCCTCCAGGGTCTCCAGTGGAAATACAATTTTACCACTTTTCCAGTTTTTCCTTTTTCGTAGAAAAGTGGTAAAAAACTGTCCGAAAATCTCAAATTTAGGATTTTTGAGGGAGAAAAATGGTATCCAGGATTAAAAAGGAATCTTAATGGAAAAACTAGTCAAACTAAAAACTAGGCTCATCATTATCATCATGTGCCGTTTTCGTGTCGAAGGTTGCCAATCAACAGGACTATGGCGACCTTTGATGCTGCTGGAATAGAGTGGCGGATGTCATGCCGAACTATTCTCTTAGGTTCTAGAGCCACGAAGTTTTCCGTCTTCCGGTGCGTCGCTTTCGCTCTATTTTCCCTTCCATACTGAGCTGGAGTAGTTTGTACGGATCCGAAGTATTGCACTTTCCGGCTCTTAACTTCGTACAGCAACTCCTTCTCTCTGCCCATATGGGTTAGCACTTCCGCGTTTGTCATTAGTCTCGTCCAGGCTATTCTAAGCATGCGGCGGTATAGCCACATCTCAAAGGCTTCAATTCTTCTCTCTATGACCCTATTTAGTGTCCATCCTTCTCAACCATACAGAAGAAAAACTAGGCTAGTTTACCCTAAGTCGTCAAAAGGGTTTTTCTAGTCTTTTAGGCTAAAACCAGCCTATTTTTTAGTTTGAGCTGCTTGTTCTATCGAAAAAACTAAAAAAGTACTTTCTACAGTTTAGGGAAAACTAGCCTAGTTTTTAGTTTGACTAGTTTTTCTACTAAAAAGACGTTGATAATTATTTAAGAATTTTAATTCGATAGCCTAATAATTTGAAGATCCTTTTTGGAGGGAAAATCTGCCGTTGATTAGCGATTTTCCTTGATCAACTCTTTTAGGTTCATGTTTGTAACTCTCAGTACCTTTCTGTATAGCTAGTACTGCTTACACTTGCTGTACTATAGCTACGCCTCTCTTTAGTATAAATATTTGTAGGATAATCATTGCGATGGCTAATTTAGTCAAATTCTTGGAATGATTTACTTTTACCAGCAAACTCAGTGATTGAGTATTTAATTCAACCGCTTGAGTATGGATTACTTTCAAAAATAATGCACACCTCAGCTATTGAGAATGTCTAAAGCTTTCAAAGTAGGCAATCTATCTAAATAAGGTACCAGAAAATTCTGTCTTTGTGTAAAAAGTTTGACCGAAAGACCGTGGTAACCAGTAACATTACAACCATCAATAGCTACAGCCGCGAAAATGTCAAAAAGACCTTTTTATTTTTCAAATCTGGGGCTTCTCGATGTGAAAGTGATTAAAAGTTTCTAAAAGAGACTTAGAAAGCTGAAATAAATTCAGGTTATTGAAATTTTGAGAGGAGAAAAATTTAATATGACACCCAAAGGAAGAGAAAATATTTTCGAAAGTTTAATAGAAGAATTTTTCAATAAAAAATTTCAAATTTTCTTTTATTAATTTAAAGGAGGAGGCGGGTTCAAATCAAATTTCCAGGGTTAATTTACATTTTTAGGACTTTTATTTCCCTTTCCTCTTTTATCGAATTTTTGTGTTCAACGAAAATAAAATCAAAAAACTCTTTTTCCTGGAATAATTTTATTAAGATATCTTCTAAGTTTTCTTTAAAAGTTGATTAAAAGTTCCAAGAGAATCCAAAGTTGATTTAAAATGTCAATAATATAAAGAAGAAAGGAAAATTTATTTGATTCGTTTTTATTTATTTCAGGCAAACTGATTTGGAAAAGACGGTCTCCTTAGAAGTGGCTGCCGATGATGCCTCTGGAAAGGTTGGAAAGACGAGGGAAACGGAAAGGATCGGAAGTCGATTATATTCGCCGATTAGAAAAGACGATAATGACGTGACGAAAACGGAAAAAAATCGGATTCAGGAGGGAAGTCAGGCGGTGGAGCTTTTAAGAGACGAACCGTCGAAAATGACTTTCGAAAAACTCAGCTTCACAGAAGTTGAAGACACCATTTCCAAATTAGGAAGATCGACGCCGAAGGAATATTCGGAGTCGTGTCGCGATAACAATTCCTCTGTGATAATAGGACCAAATAGTAGTAGATACGAAGAGATTCAAGATGGCGTCCGATTAAATAGCTTAAACAGCAATAAAGACGAAACGGGTAACAAGATCGGAGCTTTTCTAAGCTCGAATCCATTTTCGGAGATCGTGGCCTCAGGGAAAACAACTGGTTGCAACCCATTTCTAAATAATTCGAATCCTTTTCTCATAAGCGACAATTCCAAAAATCCGTTTTATCAAATGCCAAATGATTCGTTCAGCTCAAAGTTGGAAGGGAATAATCCATTTTTGGGTGATACGAGTCTGGATAATAGGACAGGCGGATCCGAGGGGGTCGAAAATTCGAAAAAGGCCGAAGAGGAAAGCTGTGTTTCATCGAAAATAAACTTTAATACATCCTGCCTGAGTCCGTCGGTTTCTCCCGGCTCGTCGCCACGTACTTCGCGCCACAGACTTTTTAGAGAAAGCAGAAGAATCAGCATCGACAAGACTGGACATTATCTACATTTAAATCAATATCGCCTTCTAGATTCTATTGGAGAGGTGAGTTTCCTTTCCTTTTGAACTTTTGGTTGCGTGTGATTGATTGAACTTGTTGACTACCCACCCACAAGAACCTAAAAAAAATTAATTTATTTTAGACGTAGTTACGTCAGCAATTATTCCCACCGTTACGGTTCGTTAAACCGTCTCATGCATTACCTAGACTTTAATAACAATATTAAAAAAAAATTATTTTGATGAGATGATGACGTTGTTAGTGACTGTTTTGTTTTTCGAATTGAAGTTAGCAGTGGCGTGTGAGAGTGTTTGCTGCTAGGAAATCTTTATTCCCATCAAAGTTATTTATTAAAACCGTAGCGTGAAGTTTTGTAGCCAGTGTAACACTACAAAGCTTTCATTCACATTTTTTATCGGACTTACCTAATATCTCTCTTTTGTAAATTCTAAAACCTTAAAATCGACCACAAATGTTTGATAGAATCAAACGTGTGTATATTAGCTAGGTAATCTGCAGATTAGGCGATTCGTTCAGAGTTTTATGCATTTTATCTAGATAAAGTTAATAGAGTTAATAGTTTCCTTTCTCATAGTATAAGTTCTCGCTGTTTTTAATAACAGTATAGTGTTCAGCTTTTTAACGGTATCAATTGCTGTAACGTTAACGACTGCCCCAGTTGAGGTTGGGTGGGTAAGTGTAACACCTCTGTCTTGGGTGTGCCCTTTTTTGACCACGTCCGAAAAAGACATGAAGGGTCTCTGGGATGTAACTAGCTTGACTTTTGTTTTTTTGATCGTCTCACTTACTATTTCCTGTTTGCTCTCACTTTCTAGTCTACCAGTCGCCATTTTGGCTTCATCTGAGCACCGTTTTATTGGCTTGAGTCAGTTTATCTAACAGTTTTGAAATTTTCTCGGGCACTAATTACGATGGTTTTACACTGCTCCATTTTAGGATATTGCTTGAAACACTATAAATGGAAACACTTCGGCTAGTTAGGCTTAACACGTCCGTTCGGGTCGCCTACCTGTACAAGACTGAACAGTATAGTACTAATAGTACTAATGACTCCACTTTTAAAATGTTGAAAATAAATAAATAGCGCGATGTTAATTTAAGCAAACCGATAAGTTACTGTTGTTCCAGCATTGGTGTTGTTTTCACTCTAGCAGATTCCTAGTAGGATGTGTGGATTATCTATTTTTCAGTAGTTAACTGCCACCTGTCTCAAGCGAGACAATAAGTAGTTGGTCTGGCTTTAGAGGGATTATTTAATCTCCACATTGGCTGGATATTCCGCAAAATATCTGAACAAATATGACGAGCTCTACCCGCCCATGGAGAACTTCTTGGATACATTATTTGCACCTCCACTGCCTTTTGCCTTTTAAAATGAACCATTTACAAGAGTAGTATACAAAAAATCACAAAGCAAGGGAAGAGGTGCTACCGCAAGTTCCACGGAATGTACGCCACTGAAATTCAACTTCTCAAACTTATTAAGTTACAAGTTGTAGTATGACAAAAATGCGTCGTGGAAATAGAAAAGAAAAAATTCCGGTGCAAAGGTTCTTTCATGTTTTTATTCCTTCCCTCTCTCTCTCTCATTTTTATGGACGAGAATTCGTTAGAAGCTTTTACAGACTTTAAACAGACGAACTGTGTAAAAGAAGAGAAAGAAAAATATTTATAGCTGTATGAGACAAAAAGTCAGCAAGATTCTGCCCCGAAAAAAAAGAAAATTCTTGGCATTCGGAAGATAAATTAAAAGGTCTGAAAGAATTTAATTTCCACCAGCTTCTGAATTTTTATTATTGAATTATTCATTTCCTTTATTTTTTCTCTTCTTCTTATACTTGTCTTGTTTATTTTATCTCTTTGGTATAAGAGGAATCATAATTTGATCGATGTTCGATTTCTCTTTTGATCGTTCGTCCGTGGTTAAATAGCTCGACTTTGGAATGGGTTCACGCTCAAAGATGGATTATTTTGGGATCGAAAACAAATGTCCGACTTCTGGTTACCAAGATTGATAGAGGATAGCGTTTCACCTCGAATCCGTGGCTCTCACGACTCATTCAAGACTCCGATTTGATAATTAATTTGATTTGATTAAAATTCCTGAATAAAAATCCATCAAAGGGAAAGGAATTTTGGGAATTGTTTGCGGCTCGTAAAAATTTATTATTGTTAGCCATTTCCCCGAGGTTCATGAATATGCATCAACTGCGTTCCGTTTTTTACCCGTCGTTTTACGGTTTTTGAATCCCCCAAATTTTGTTTGCCCGGTTTTGTTTAAAATGGCGAAGTGTGTGGTGATTAAAATTTATCACGGTTACTGTTACTACTGAAAGGAATTCTCTTGTTGATGGTGTTCACTTCCTGTGTGCGTTACTCGCGAAATGATTTGAGTTTTAAGATTTTAGCGGTTGGTAGTAGTAATGTTAGTATAACTTTTGTATAACCAATCAAAGTCGGGTTATGTATGGGATGAGTCCTTCTTCGAGTTTGTGTTACTACTGAATCCGATAAAGTTTCATTAATACTATAAAGTCTCGTGAATATTCCCTTTCAAAAGTAATGCACATATAAGATAAGTTTATTTCAAAAGTAATGCACACTTGGAGGGAGAGTTTGTTTTATAAATGTAGTGATTCTGTCACGAAGAACTCATTTCATAATGCACACTTGGAGGATGAGTTTGTTTTATAAAGCATTCTGTCACGAAGAACTCATTTCAAAAGTAATGCACACTGGAGGAGAGTTTATTTTATAAATGTCGCATTCTGCCACGAAGAACTCATTTCAAAAGTAATGCACAATTCATAATTTCCCTCTCCAACTCACTCCTCAACGAAACCTTCTACCCAAGTCGTCTTAAAAGATCTTGACCTCACAAACACGTTTCTCTTAGTC
The DNA here is from genome assembly GCA_016920875.1 of Columbicola columbae. Classification (NCBI taxonomy): domain Eukaryota; kingdom Metazoa; phylum Arthropoda; class Insecta; order Psocodea; family Philopteridae; genus Columbicola; species Columbicola columbae. The sequence continues at coordinate 8,152,670 of JADMLL010000007.1, forward strand.
AAACCTCCTTATTCCTCTCCTGCTTTTCCCTTTTCTCTTACAGCTCCAGTCTTCCTTGATCTTCAGCTAAGTCGTTCCTGGGTCTACTACTCCGAAAAACTAGTTTGTGTCTCGTGTTTGGTAGTTACAAAGGGAGAAACACTAATTCTAGATAAAAGACAAATCGTAATGATATTGTGCATTATTTATGAAATGAGTTCCGCAAAGAAGGTTAGACTAATCAAAGAATAGTATTTCTTTCGTTTCCTTCGGGAGGTTTTGGGAAAGAACTGGGAATCCACCCAAACGATTTCGCGAAGATGTTGTTCTGACATTTTAAACATTTCCATATAAAACGTAACTTTATGGATTTCCGTTTCTTACTTGACTTTGACAATAAATAAGTCAAATGAAGGATTTCCGGAATTTATGATTGCGTCCATATTTTTCGTCTGGTAATAATAAATTTAGGTACGAACAAAATGGCGGGAGAATTTTTAAAAAATTGTGACTGGAGATTTGGCTATTTTTGGAACAAAGGTCATGTATACTTTGTATTTATCTTTTTTATTTGGATAAATGTTTACTCCGGGAATTCCTGAACTTATCTAAGGTCGTGTTCCTGACATCTCATTTTTCTCTTTTCTTTTTCGTTAATAAAGTCGTTGTAAAGTGGAGAGCTGCTCTGGAGTGACTCTATTGAAAGGAGTTCACGAACGGATTCGATTCTTCGTTCATTCTTTCCTTTCTTCTCATTTCTTTTTTGTCGAGAAGGCCTTTTTGTAACTGTCACCAATCTTTTTATTAATGGGAACGGGTGAAAGTGGAAATTGAAGGAAATTCATGTGTCGGTCATTTTTTGTGCGTCTCAGGGATTTGTCAACAGTCAAGTTTGCCTTTTTTGGAACGTGAGTGGTGCTGACTTATCTCTACCCAAGCAGAACAGAGTAGTTGGAAAAACGCATAAAAAAGCGTTTAGGTTGATTCATGAGACAATGCATACGACTTCCTACAAAAATTAGCGCTGTCGCTCCGACAGCCGTTTTAGTTACTTCGCCCATTTGTTGTACTGCACTGTCTGTGTTGTGTGTTCTATTTATATGCTTCGTGTAGACTCATCTCTGACTACATCTTCACGGAAGATTTTACTTGTCTTGGTGACTAGTTTGTTACAAGTCTGATCCTGTCTAAGTGTATAGCCTTGGTGACCTCAACACTCCCCATTAATGAAATTGTTGTTTTGACTTTTTCAAGATCTTTTCCCAAAGACATACGGTTCTGTTGTTAACAACTTTGGGAGGGGGTTAATATATAAATATATATTTAATTTACTTAATTATTGTTGTATATATATATTCATTTACTTGACATGCCTCTTACAGGGTAATCGAATATAAACAAAGCTCACAATAACAAAAACAAGGTTCCTGAGCGAAGTCAGAAAACTAAGATTTGACAACTTCCACCAACCCTAGATGTATATATGTATATATATTTATATTTGTGTGTGTACAGTGTACTCACATTCTTCTTATGCTTTTTGTCTTGTTTCTTTTTGTTATTGTGAGCTTTGTTTACTTTTGATTAGCCTGTAGGAGGCATGGCAAGTAAATAAATTCATTGAATATAAGTATATTTGTTTATTATTATTTAATTTTCCTCAAAATATATATTATATAATATTGTTAATAATATGACATATTTTCGCCTTTCGGTATTAAAATAGTTTTACATAATTTGAATAATTTTCACAGTTCAGGTGCACATTTTTCTTTTTTCTTTCCTCGTCGGCCTCATTGTTCTTCTCCTCCACCACTTCCTGGCTTCCTTTTTTAGACGCTTTATGCTTTTTGTTTCTGCCAGGAAAGTAGGAAAGGAGAATGTCCGGTGGTTTTTGTACTTGAGGTTCACTTTGGATCTTTGTATTCTTGCAAGCTGTTCTTGGTTTTGATTTTCTTTCTCTCGCGTTACTAATTCTTCTTTATGTTTACGTATTTTCTTCTAACTCCCCCATAACTCTACATATACATTACATATATTCCTATAAAATAAAACTTATAAACAATTAATTTCATTATCGCAAACAAATTTTTTAAATTTTGTCACAGGCATAAAGTTGATCCAACAGCCAGGACGAAACTTTAAGCTCATTTAAAAATAAATTGTTACAAATAAATTAATAATAGAAGACTTTCCAGATCCAGACGACTTGCACAACTTGTTCCAAAACCGGTTTAGGCTTTTCTGGGCTTTTCACATACCCATCACGAAGAAAAAAAGGTGAATCATTCAAAATATCAGAGATTTATCTGGTAAACTGAGAAAACCCTCTGAGTCACGTGATTCCTTGTTCTCACGCGTTCGCACAACCGAAATCAACAAACTCTGAATACTAATATCAGATGTGTAATAAAAATAATAATAATAGTAGTAGTAGAATTTACTTAATCAAAGTTCATCATTCTTAGTTAGTGTGATTCAAAGTCTTTGTACGTCAATCATGAACAGAGCTGGGCTGTTATTTCCCAGGTACTCCAAGTACCTGCTATGAAATTTAATTCTAAAATTATTCCAGTTCTGCTTTAGCATTTTTACATACCAATTTAATTTAAAGAGTTAAGTATATAAGAATAGAATATATAATAGCTTGATTATAATGATAATAATTTTTTTCCAATCAAAGTACGTATTTGCTGACGATGAAGAACAGTTCTCACTCAAAGTTGCTCCGAAGCCGTGAAATATTTAAAAATTTTTGCTTTATTTTATTTTATTTAAATTATATTGAAAAGAAATTTTCTTGATAGAAATGATCAAAGAAAATTCGTCAGGCTTCTCAGAATATTTTTCCTTAATTGGTTATTTCGATTTAATTATAACTTTATAAAAAAAATTTTTTTCATTTTTATTTTTAGACCCAGAACCATTTCAAACGAGTTGCTTAATTAGGTTTCATATCCAACTATTCCGTGACAACATGAATGTAGTATATTTAGTATAAGAAGCTCATTTCGTGCGTTGGGTTGGTTATAATTGTCCACAAGTCACCAAAAGTTATACGAAGACGCGTTCAGACTTATACGAAAGAGTCTACACGAATCGTATAAATAATGGAGTATGTCACCTACTGTCAGTCAGTATAGTTTAACGATGTAAATTCAACGGCTATCGGATGGACGAATTTATTTTCGTATGCTTTTGACTCATCGATACAGCTAACTCCGACAGAAACCTTTTATTTATAAGGGGGCGTAATCTTGAGATTACCGCGAGAGATGACTTTGCTGTAGTTTATTTGTATTGCATGTTTTATGCTTTTAAGTTGTAAAGTAAAAAAAAACTTTTTCATTTTTTAAATTTAAAATTTAACACCTATTTCCGAAAGTAATTTTTTAAAAATACTGTTCTTAAAACTATAGGGTGTGTCAAAATTGAATTTACCGCCATTTTTGTAGTAAAGTATTGGTAACCTTGAAGAAAGAAGAATTTGAGAGTTTAGGGTTAGTAAAAATGGACACAAGGTTTCAATTAAACCCTTAGTACTCAAGCTTTTCCTTTCCCTTGTGGCCATTGTGACTGGACCACACGACTTACCAAAAAAAGGACCGTTTACAAGTCCGACGCGTACAGTGTATCTGGATGTACATCTGTCAGTCTGCTTCTATAAAGAGATGTTGAGGCAAACAATGTCAGCAGTTTCTTAGGACAGGTCCAAACATTTCTTACTGGTCAGGCACTATAGTTCAGACTTAACAATGAGCAATCGACCTTTCACAAATTTTCACTCAATCGGTTTCTACTGGACACTGAGCCACTCAGTAAAGTTTTGTGGGTCGCAGTTTAAGTACCAAGGAATGAAACAAAACCAAAGTTTGAAGGCTTTAGATTATTATTATTATTATTGATTAGGTTATACTTTCAGTGAATCATAAAGTACATAGATCAGGGTTGCCTACTCACTCTTTTGTCTAAATTTCCGCCCGCCAAATACTGTTTCATACTGAAAGCGCGCTGTTGTAAAGTGTAACACTCCATTTTCACTAACCCTATACTCTCAGGTTTCAAATTGTTCTTTCTTCTGGAAAATTTCGGCACACCCCATATTTATAAGAACAGTATTAAAAAAGAAAATTGCTTTCGGAAAGAGGTGTTGAATTTTTAAACTTAAAACATGAAGAAGTTTATTTTTATCTTTACAACTTTATAAAACATAACTTTTTATACGACCCAAAAGGTTTTGCATGTGAGATTAAATTTTAAAACAACAGAAACAGATTTTTGACTGTGAAAGGATTAAAAAGAAAAGTGTGAAAGGTACATTCAAAAATTTGAAATGCAAAGTAGAATTTTTTCCCCTACTTTGAGATTCATTTAGAACAAAAAGAAAGATAAAAGTCAAATTGCTGACAGGCGTTAATGCGAAAAATTTTTGCTAGGATTAAGCTAATTAAACGTATAATGTCAGAGACATAACCGCCTTGCCTTGTTCTCAGCACACAATTTCTTTTGTTGTTGGAAGCAGGCAAAAAAAAGAAAGCGATATTGATTAGCAAGTCACTTTAAGCATTATTCCAGCACGACATTTCCAACCCCCCCACGTATTTGGTGTGTTCCTCTGTTTGTCTGGAAATTTTAGCCTTTGAATGATGACAGAAATGTTTTTTTTTGGGGGGTGGGTTGGGGGCATTTTTCGTCACCAAAGGAAATGAGTATTGATTGACGCTTTACCAAAGACCCCAAGTGAGTTTTGTCTCAAAGGAGAGAAGAGCGATTGAATATAGTTCACGTGGAATACTTAGCTCCTGTCTATAAATTCTCGTCTTCCCAAACCCAGCTTGCGTGTTCCCTTCTCTCTTCACTTTTATCTTTTGATCGAATAGATAAAATTCTTCTGGCTCACTGATTCAAAGCATAAATCCACCGATATTTCAAATTTTTCATGCCACGAATGCTTTTGTCTGAGAAGAAACGTTGCGCTATCCTCCCTTTTGTTTTCATTGTTCCTTCATTTTTGTTTTCCCCTTTCAAGAATTCCTGTTGGATTTTTGGATTGTGATTCTTTGCCTTTGTAAAAAGCTTTCTCCTTTTAAAGAGGAATTCTTTCTCATCCGGAAAAGAAACCGGGAAAAATTTTTCCTTTTCCTGTTTACAAAACCTATTTTCCCTGCAGTGATAAAACAGTTATTAATGCCTGCAGCTGACTGTGTTCGTTGATTTATTCGAGCTGTATATATATTTTTTCCCTATGTTTGATTTTGGTGGTTTGGTGGCTCATGCCGACGTGACATGTGTTTGACCTTTGTTACTGATGATGGTGTGTGACACGTGTCTTGATCAAGTGTGATTAATTTTCTATATAGGAGGATTAATGTTTGTTAAAATTATTTATTTTTTTCATTTACAGGGATCTTATGGCCTCGTGAAACTCGCTTATAACGAAGAAGACAACACTCATTATGTAAGTTCACTTTGCCCTTTATAAAAAATTCATTTTGAAAGTTAGTTGAGTGAAAGGTTTAGAGCTGAACAAGCAGTGGCGTGCGGTAAGCCTTCTTCCTATCACTGAACTGCCTATTAGTGCAAGACTATTATAGCCCCTCTACTGGGCTTTGACTAATATATATTAATTATCAATAGATGGATGTTGTAGTCCGGTGATGGGCAAAGTTCGGCCCGGGAAAGTGTCTAATCCGGCCCGCCGAGGGTCTATGGACATGGATAGTATTAATACATAGCCCGCTACAATTATATTTTGGCTGTCGAGAAGTTTAAAGTTGATAGATGTATAGTCTACAGAAGAAGCTAAACTACCCGCGTAGTTGTGTGTTGCAAATTGGTGCGGCCCTCCAACTTTTGTTCTTATTTTATACACAGTCCACCAACAAATTTTTAAATTTAAATAGGCCCGTTGATTAAATAGACTACTCACCCCTGTTATAGTATCTATAAAAAGATGTAAGAATTAAGTAGGAATGTCTAATGGAAGCGTTGGGCGATAATTGGTGTGCAGCTTTCTTGTAGAAGGTTGCTATCCTATAATGCGTGTGGTACTGCTGATTAGGACGACCAGTAATAGCTGTGATGTATATAACGGTACGGAGCTTCCATCTGTAATCATACTTCGAAGTCTGTCTCTTGTTATGATACAGTGAGCATCTCACATACATTATTTGTCTTTTACCTCACGCTTATTTGTTTTTATGTTTTAAATAAACTATAACAGAGTAAACAATTCGCTCTAAAATAATCATACAATTATGCGTCTACTATTTATATTAAATATAAAATACAAAGAAAGCTACTCTTTCACAGCTTTCGCAAACTGTACGCCACTGGAAACAAGTGTACCCCTTAAAAATTCTTTGTTATGTAAATTTTTTTAAATATAAATCGGGTTGAAGAAACGTTCACGCACTTTTGACGTGTTGAGGTCGACATTTTATTTTGTTACTTCAAGTACAGAGAAAAAAAGTTATATTCATTTATTTATTTATGGATTGTTTAAATTGTTTACTCTCGTTCCAGGCAATGAAAGTTCTTTCAAAGAAAAAGCTTCTGAAAAAAGCTGGCGTTTTCGGCAGAATGATTCCAAACCGTAAGGATCCGAGTAAGCCATGGATTCACCGCTGGAGAGGGTGTATAGAGAAATCGCCATTTTGAAAAAATTGGACCATCCGAACATCGTGAAGTTGATAGAAGTGCTCGATGACCCCGTCGAAGATAATTTATACCTCGGTGAGTTTTCCATGATTTGTTTCGCACAAGATTGTGTTATATCCGCTGCGGAAACTCACCGCCTTCTTCATTTTAGTACATAATCATACGAATATTTAAACGTTTGTATTGTTGTTGTGTTGGCTACTAACGGCGCTCATTTTTAGTTTTGAGATAATATTATATTAATATATATTCATGATATTTATTTGTTTTATTTTTAGTATTTGAACTCGTGGAAAGAGGCCAAGTTATGCATGTTCCAACAGATCATCCTCTCTCAGAAAAGGAGGCTTGGGGCTATTTTAGAGACGTCGTTCTTGGAATAGAATACCGTAAGCATGATTATTTTCCTTTATCCGACCCTGGAGCTAAGACTTCCTCAAACTACTATATGGGAGGAATTTATTATTGTATAAATACATGAATTTGTTTGTTTATATTAATATACACAATAACACAAAATTTCTGAGCAAAAGACAAGTTGAGACTTTGAGATCTTGATTTAGCTTAGAAAAGGTGACTGTCTCTCTGGGAAATTTTCAATATTGATGCTCTGTATTAGAGTCTGTATATGTTTATCGCCTTAGGGCGTATTGTAAATATATTTATAAACGCAGTTGGGTGTAAAAATGATTAGGTCGTATCGGTAAAATGTTCGCGATGCTTTAAATCCATTTATTGAAAATCGGTGAGGGGCGTGATGAATGTGTTGTGATTATGTCAGCCATTACTACACTGATTGTTCGTAAAATATGGCGATGTATTGTAACAACTCAGTGTATAATGTATACAGTTTTAAGTTTGAAAAGCGCCGCCGAAGTTTAACTTACTTATCAAAAGAAACAGTAGAAACAAAACAAATTCTACACAAACCTGTAGGTTCTTTAGAAGGATAGTGTCACTTGTCTGCCAATTCATACTTTCCACAAAGTGATTATTTGTCTGAAAGCTTCTTTTTGTTTATTAATAACAAAATGAAAATCATTTTAAGAAAGTTAACTTTGAGTTGAAACTGTTTACATTTCATCTTAAAAAGCGGATAAACAGAAACAAAGCTCTTGAGAATAACGAATAAAAAAAGGAGGAAAACCTTTTTACAAAGACTCATTTTATTTAATCAGCAGTCTAGAAGACATTCTCAACTCTTTATTTGTTTATTTATTTATTTTTTTTTTATCTTATTGTTCCATCTTTTTCACGGTGAGGAAACTCTTAATAAAGACACTTGAAACAAATCCCTTTGTCTTCTTCCTGTTGTTGATTCCAAGAAAAAAAAAGAAGAAGAAATTGATATTTATTAAGCTTATTGTATAAGAAACCGCGAAACCTCGAAAGGAGCTAGTGCGAGTCTTAAGTTAATTTAGTTAATCTGCAGATTGACTGATTTGTTTTTTGTCAAGAGTTTTCTCGTCGGTAATGTGCACATTAACGGCTTTGATGTCGTCATGTGAAATTCGTGACTGAAATTAGTCTTTGGTTGAAAGTGTGCATTATTTATGAAATGAATTTTACATATATGGTTTAAAATTTTGTAAAAGCGTGCAGTACTTATGAAACGACAGGCAGTGTGACCTGACACTCACGATCGTGACGTCAGTTTAGTCAAACTTCCCCTAAAGTTAGTGATCAAACTGAAACGTTATTTATTGACTAATGATTCCATAATTTATTAGTTGTTTGACTATATAAACTCTGATCTGTTATATATAGTATATATAATATATAATTACCCGAAACACAGATAAATAAGTATCCATTAATTTTTGTTTGCATTCTGACTAGACTGATAGAACTAATCTCATAACTACTGCACACTTTTGTGAGAAATCTATTTCATAAGTATTGCACACTCCTGTAAAATATTATTATATTATATAATATTTCGCTCTGACAGGTAGAACTAATCTCATAAATATTACACACCAACACCCCCAGATTCTTTCAAAATAAATGCACACTTGTATGAGTATCTTCCATAAATATTGCACACTTTTGTGAGGAATCCATTTCATAAGTATTGCACACTCTTGTAAAATATTATTATATTATATAATATTCCCTTATTTCGCTCTGACAGGTAGAACTAATCTCATAAATATTACACACTCAGATTCATTCCAAAATAAATGCACACTCGTATGAGTATCTTCCGTAAATATTGCACACTTTGAGGAATCCATTTCATAAGTATTGCACACTTTGTGAGGAATTCATTTCATAAGTATTGCACACTTTGTGAGGAATCCATTTCATAAGTATTGCACACTTTGAGAGGAATCCATTTCATAAGTATTGCACACTTTGTGAGGAATCCATTTCATAAGTATTGCACACTTTGTGAGGAATCCATTTCATAAGTATTGCACACTTCTTGAAGTACTATTATATTATATAACTTACCCTTATTTCGCTTGAAGGGCATTGGGGCATTATCCCTTAATTTATGTTTGGAAAAAAGTTGCTGTCGCTGCAGAAAAGATTTCATTTTCTCACGAATTCCCAGTGGGTAATGCGCAGATTATCTAGATTATTTGGGAGATAAAACCGTTTTCGACAAGTTAACGGATTATCTGCTCAATAAAAGATTTGTTCAGTTTTGATGTAACTTAAATAACTTTGATTGATAACTCTGATTGTGTTACAAAAAAATTTTTTTTTTTGTGTTTCTGTAGTGCACTATCAACGTATCATTCATAGAGATATCAAACCGTCCAACCTCCTTCTCAGCAATAATGGCCAAATCAAAATCGCGGATTTCGGAGTTTGCAATGAATTCGACGGAAACGACGCTTTTCTGAGCAATACAGCTGGAACGCCTGCTTTCCTGGCACCGGAAGCTCTCAGCAATAAAAAATTTAGCGGAAAGGTAAAGTGATTCTAAAATTAATTGAGCTTAGCTTGAAAGCTTTAGTGCGTGGTCTGTGACGAAGAGTTTGAACGATCCCGTAATGAAAGGATTCACGTTTCAGGCATCAGATATTTGGTCAATGGGAGTCACCGTTTACACTTTTGTCTACGGCAAGGTTCCATTCCACGACGACAATATCGTGGGTCTCTATTCAAAGATACAAAGTGAACCGGTTCAGTTTCCATCAAAACCGGAAGTTAGTGAAGACCTTAAAGACCTAAAAAATGCTCCATAAGGATCCTTCATTGAGACTGAAATTGCCGCAAGTTAAGGTGAGGATGTCTATAGCTTTTACTGTTATGACAAAGTTTTTTCTACTTGAAGATTAATCAAAATAATTCTGACACCTACAGGAACATCCATGGGTGACTGCTCATGGCGCATATCCATTGCCCACCGAAGAGGAGAATTGTTCATTAGTCGAAGTCACTGAAGAAGATATGATGAAAGTCGTTACATCGGTGCCAAAACTAAACACGCTCATTCTGGTGAAGGCGATGCTTAAGAAGCATTCATTTCAGGTTGGGTTATTGCTGGTTAAGTTGTAGTTGGGTTGAGTTGTAGTACTGTATGCAAACACTTACAATATTTGTTTACTTTTCCAGAATCCATTTGGTAAAGGAGAACGAGGAGAGAAATTCGGTAGTTCGAGTCACAGTTTATCGCCTTCTGAGCCATACGACTGCTTGCCTTTGAAAAAAATTGCCACAGGATGTAGTGAACGTACCTTCTTCAGTTCAAGACAACAAACAACAGGACCACAGCTGATTTTATTGTCTTCTCTCCCTCTCATACCGTTTAATAGTTTTTCTCATTAGCTATTAATTACTTTCTCTGCTCAGTTCAATAATTTAATAAATAAATACATTTTTGATAAGTGTTGAAGTTGGGGTCTTTGAAATTGTCAAAATTTTATGATATAATATAATATCTGTTGGTGAATTATATTTCTTCTCTTACCACTTAGATGACAAATTTTCAAAATTATAGATTTTTATGTGCCTGTATGTATTTAATAAACTTAGTAAGGAAAAGTAGTGATGAAATTAATTAAGAGCAGATATTTATTATGCCTTTGGCAAATTTTTAAAATCGTTTTAAATAAAGAAATATAAATGCACACCACTGATAGTAGCACTAATCTCCCGTTTTGTAATTTTTAACACCAAAAAAATATATTTTTAACTTTATTAAAATGTATAAATCATTTTTCCTGACTTTGTGGTAGTGTGTAACTTCAGTAACGTTCATATATCATACTCTGTTTGGTGTATTAATTCGATTTATTGTCGAAAATTAATCGAGCGAGTGGGAAGGATGACAACAGGAGTATTTTCAAAGTTTAGGATTTTAAAATATTATTTAGGGGCGTTTCAAATCGTTAGAGATGACTTCTGTTGTTTTTAATGACTTTTTGTGAGGTTAAAGAACTCAGAGTAATAAAGAGAGTAGAGTAAGCTGGTTTCTATGAGGTGTATATATTATCTGTATAGCTGATCAATATTCTTAGAATTTTGTTTTTTGCTGGTGGAGTTAAATAGTAGAACTTCTAATTCTCATATTTGATGTCTGAAAGTTATACATATAAACGACTGTGCGCGTTCGATTTGTTCTGTTAAAAATTTTTGAATTTATTTCTCAGACTTTTCTTTTGTTTTTCCTTTGATTTTAAAGTATCCTCAAGGATCTTTCTGCTGTCAGTTTAAGAATCTCAAATGTAACCCATTGGGGTTAAGTAAAAATGTGATTTGAAGGGAAATGTCCGCCGAGTGCAATTTTTGATTAAGGGAACAAAGTCAGCATGGATGTAAGTATTTATAAAGATTTTATGATCAGAGGTCTTTTAATTTTTCGGTGAATGATAAAATAATTTTTTGACGGAGAGAAATTATTGTTATTGAAATAAAATAACTAATTTTAGCCATAAGAATTCAAAATTATAGTCCTTTTTGTATCAATCGCACTCAGAATGATTTATTCACTTCGGATGGGCAAATTGAAGAGGTGATTTCTTGAATAAGTGCTCATTACTCATGAGATGAGTCCTTGCTGAAGGTGTGACTTCTTTATATATCAGTACCATTCCAGGGAGAGTAGAGAATAAAGTAAAGAAACAATAAGAATACAGAAGAAGATTAAATTCATACTAATATACGAAGTTGACATTTAATTATTGTTTGGGTAATGAGCTGCAAAAACTTATTATTTCTGTGTGATAAAAATCGCAACTACTTTAGTCATAAACCTCTTCTAATTAATATCTTGAAGTTTAATTTGTTTCGTCCACTATTCATGCATTTTGCAATTATTAATTATTCAATTAGTCAACAAATTCATTTATTTAGGTTAGTTTAAAACCCAATAAAAATACTCATTATCAATTCAAATCAAGAGCTAAAATTTTTTAAGAAGGCTGTGATCGTGACTTATCAAAATGACCGTGGCAGAAGAATACTTGTTAGCACAGTTTACAAGTTTTAGTCATTATTTGTCTATTTTTCTCTCTTTTTTGTAGCTATATTTTTAAAAATGTTTTTTCGCTCTCGTAAGTATTGCAAATATCTGACTCGACAAATACTCAGCACTACAAGTAGACTGCTTAATTTAATAAAGCTAAAGGAAGTGATAATAATTCGGTGATAAGAATTTTGTGATTCAAGTGATTGGAAAACTTGCATTTGGCGCATTATTTTTCAATCTTAGTTTTTTAAAATTATCGACAAATCAAAAGTATTTAAATAGGTTTTGTGTAAATTAGCTCAGATTTATTTCGTGCTCTGTTCAGAAAGTGTGATTCATACGATGAGTTAATTTTAAGATATATGTAATTAATTCATTTCTTTTCTAAATTTTTTTCTGAACATCTTTGTGCAAACATATTATTTTTTCTAAATGGATGGGCGTAATTTTTTAATTTCTGATCATTTAAGATCTAAAAAGAACATACTTTAGAAGTCAAGGTTTGAGTTTTGATGTCGATTATCAAAGTTCAGTCATTTGTTTACAACTGTGATGTATAAGTATAATATGACCTTTCATCTGGGTTGTTGAACCCTGGATTCAATTAATATTCAATCATTTCAGTTTTCAGAAAATCTTTAAATCATGTTCCTTTTAATCGTGAAATTGCATCTCTGGCTACACTCCCAGAAACTCATCAAATGCTTCAAAAGACCTGCAGGGATTTTGTTGAGCAGGAACTGAAACCCATTGCAGGCAAAATTGACAAGGATCATTTATATCCAAAAGAGCAGATAAAGAAAATGGGTGAATTGGGGTAAGTGATGAATCACCTGATGCAGTTTGGAGGTGGGTGTAAGAGGTTGTGGGAGGATGTACTAGTTAGGCACTTTAATCTCTCGCTTAAAGAGATTTTCCATGTTAAGGTCCTGACTTCGAATGAGTAACTGCAGTTAATTTCTTAACCACCATCAATAAGATGGAATTGTTTCTTTGACTGAGTGATGCGATATTTTTAGATCCATTGTTAATTGTGGTTCAGTTTTGGAAGTTTTTTGGTGGTGGTTGTAATCCTGTTTGTCACTCTTAATTTTTGGGTTTAACAGGATGCAGAGAAGGATTCAAACTGATAATCATTGCATCCAAGTCAGGAACTTATCCAGTACACTACTCCTCCCACTTTTTTGGGTGTTATGAGTGAAGAGAAATAAATTTTTTTTTGTAACTATACATTCGTTTTATTTTTGACATTCAGATTAATGGCTGTTGATACTCCTGAAGAATTAGGTGGCACTGGCCTAGACTACTTAGCTTATTCAATTGGGATGGAGGAAATTTCAAGAGGCTGTGCATCAGCTGGAGTTATCATGAGTGTTAATAACTCTCTCTACATTGGTCCAATATTAAAGTTTGGAACAAAAGAGCAGAAAGAAAAATTCATAACTCCTTTTACAACAGGAGACAGGGTAGGATGTTTTGCTCTCAGTGAGCCAGGTAATTAATGAACTTTTATGTACATAGATAAATAAGCTGAGGTTGAAATTTTTAAAATTCATGTAACACAAAAATATCTATTTCAAAGAGTAGAGTTAAAATAATGAAATCATGAACTGATAATCAGTACAGTTTGTTTATTTTAGGGAATGGTAGTGATGCAGGAGCTGCGAGCACAACTGCAACTGAGACTAACAATGAATTCACCTTAAATGGAACGAAAGCATGGATCACAAATGGCTATGAATCAGAAGCAGCTGTTGTGTTTGCAACAACTGACAAAACTAAAAAGCATAAAGGAATAAGTGCCTTCATTGTGCCTAAACCTACAGAGGGTTTGTCTTTAGGAAAGAAAGAAGACAAATTAGGAATACGTGGAAGCTCAACCTGTAGTTTAATATTCGAAGACTGTAAATACCCAAGGACTCATTGTTGGGTAAATTTTTCTTAAATAACATGCATAAATTTCATCCATTTTAATTTATAAAGTTTAATTTATCCATTAATCAAAAAATTATTTGACTTATTGATAGGAGAGCATGGGATGGGGTTTAAAATCGCGATGATGACTCTAGATGCAGGAAGAATTGGTATAGCTTCTCAAGCATTAGGAATAGCTCAGGCTTCTCTTGATTGTGCTGTGCAGTATGCATCCACGAGAATGGCCTTTGGGAAGTCTATTTTAAAATTACAAACGATTCAGGTAATTATTTAAATTCAAATAACTGGAAGGTGTTAATGAATTGAACATGATTAATTTTACATGTTGTAGTTCACACATAATCAGTGAGTTGAAGAAGTATTATAATCCTTAAAAAAAAACTTTATGAAGCGGGAAAAGAGATTTTTCTAAAATCCGTTTAGATGAGCAACGTTTTTAAATAAGATATTTTGACGTGGAAGTAGAAGGAGGGAAATTATAAAAATGGGAAAATTGAAAATAATTAAAAGAGAAAAGTGGGATGTAAATGAATGGTTTTTGCACGTAAACCCTTTTTAAATTTAATAAATGGATTAGTATTGGAAGTAAATATAAAAGAAGACTTTGCGTCGTTGTGTTCGCACGGGTGTCGCCTTGCACGACGCATGTCACCACGCTACGAGGCCGGATTTCTCACATATAGCTTACGTCGCGTATGATCTTCGTTTCCCGCCACTTTTCCTTAGCGTCGTCTGCTTGCGTCGGATCCAATTTAACGAAACCATTTCCGTCATATGTTAAATACTGATCTACCGTTCCAACGTACGATCGTCGCGAGCGGATGAAATTATTATTTTACGCGAGCTGAATTTTTGGCTAGTTTTTTGATTTTGTTCTTTTATTTTTTCGTTTTTTTCCTTTTTTTATTTTAGTAATGCAGACCAGGATTTTTCGTTTACATTTTTCTTTATTATTCGGGTTTTTATTTACGTTTTTCGAAAAGTGCTGAAGAGTATTGGTGTTCGTAAGATAACAAAAAAGAGAGAAAACTTCCAGAAGAGTTCTCTTCTTTTTAAATTTTTCACCGTGCCTCAGTCTTTATTAAGTGTCTATTTTTAGTGCTTTTTCTAAAATGTGTTTTTTTAACCTATTGCACCGTACAACCACGGTTCAAATTCCTGGGATGAGTACTCATTCGGTCTGTTATTTATATTTATCACGTCTCTTTTTGATTTAAACACTCGTCTGGTCGAGTTTTTTTGTCTTGGTCATCCGCCATTTCCTTCATTTGTTGCTTGGGAAACAACGGATGCTGAAGATAACAAGATAAGATAAATCAGTCATATTTCTCATAGATAGATTATATATTATATACATCAGGAACGTGTCTAAAAATATATTCTTTGTCTTAATTATTCGTATCATTGTGCGTTCGTTTCGTGGGCAAAAAGTTTCTCAACATCTTTTGATGGACTGACAAAATTTGGCAATCACACTATTATTAATCGAAATCTGTCTTAATTATTTCTTTAAATTTTTTTCTGGTTCTGTTCTGGCGTAGACCCAGAACCTTTTTTTTTATGTTTCATCTTGAGAGGAGTCTGTTAGTTTTTTATGAACGTTTTTGAATGCCGGGGGGTTTTTCTTTTGAAATAAATCGTGGATGTGAGGCGTGGAAACGATTTCTGAGGTTTTGGCATTTAAATTAGGAACAGAATGAGGGAGGTTAATTAATTTTTTGAACAAATGACGGGGGAATGGGAGGAGGTTTGAATTGTGGAGAAAAAAATGAAATTCTCGAAAGGAAATTAAATTCCGCGAAGTTTTGAATGTGGAAATGTTTGTAAAGGTCCTCATAGTTAATTAATTTGCTTTTGATTAGAGTTAACCGTTTTTTTCCTTTTCAGAGAAAATTTTCCGTTCGAAAATCAGATTTTATTATAATGACTAAAGCATTGTTCCGTTCTCGTGTGCACTTGGACTATGAATGACTGAGTCGGTTAATGTATTTTTAGAAATTAGCCAAGAGTCGAATTTAAATTACAATAAGGCTCTCCGTGGAGCTTAATTTTCGTTTTGCAGGAGGTTTCTAATTAATACAAAAAGAAAAATTAGTTCGTGTGGGTCGAGCTGTTGGTACTCGTGTTTGTCCCAAAGAAATTAAATTTTATTCGGGGTTCTAATTAGTTTTCTTGTAAATTTTAATTTTTTTTTTGAATTGAATTTATGTGAAGAGGATTTGTGTTTATATCGTAGCAATGTATAAAGTTATTAACACTCATGATAAGTTTACCTGTTGTATAGGTCTCTTGAATTTTCCTTCATCTCGATTGAATATGGTCAGTGCCACCTTCAGGTATATCAGTAGCCATTAATATGAATGTCAAACAAAAGGGTGTATATTATATTATACTTAAAAAATTGCACAAAAAGCTAAATCTGTGAATATAACTAGAACGAAATCAAATTTACAGTCGTGTTCGTTTTGTTAGATGTCACGCTATTCATGTAACAACAGTCTAATATTAATATGAATATTAATACTTATACTCAATGGGAGGAGTAGTGTAGTGGTTAAAGTTCCTGACTAGGACGCGAATGGTCGTGGGTTCGAATCCTCATCTCGCATCCTGTTATACCCGAAAAAATGGGTGAAAAATGGGATTAAAACCACCACCAATACTTATACTCAAGATTCATTATCACTTTTCAGGGCTTGTTAGAACTTTCATCTGTTTTACATCTCTCTCTTAGGACAAGTTGCTCCAAAATCACTGTCTACTATGGAAAATTTATTTTAAAATTCTGCAAAGGCAGGTTAGGTGAATGAAACGTTGAGTGCGTTTTAGGCTGCTGTGCTTAATTAATTTCCAATATCGTCATTTCATTGGAATAAAAGACAGGAAACTTCATCCCAGTAACGCTTTCGATGAAGTATCTTTTGGAGGAAACTCTGTTAAGTTGTCTTGTGTGAAACATAATCATCGCACAAAACAAAATCCAACAATATTTACCTGTGGATTGTTACTCTATACATTATTCATAAGATTTTTAAAATTATAATGTTGCATATTGCGTAGCTCTCCTTTTACAAATGGATCATGTTTTGTAATGTTATCAGGGGACTAGGAAATAATTTTGAGTGCCTTCTCAGTATCATCCGTTGTGTCAAAGACCTCTATACTCTACCTTTATCGTCATGAAGTACTTTCATTCAAGAAACCAAAAAGAGGAAGTAATTATAACACTTCTCTTTCTTCTACCCCCTCCTCTCTCCCACGCACGTATTGATTACAGATTTTTTTCTTTTTGCTAAAATTCATTGAATCGAGTCATAAATAACTTTATCTATGTTTTGATTACGAGACTGGAAGGGAAAATCAATTTTATGGTGGATTCATTTCAAAAATAGTGCACAGTTTTGGGAGTGATTCATGTCGTAAATAACTCTTAAGCAGACTATTCTCAAAAGACGAAGTGTGTTTGTGTTTGTAGTTTTGGAATCACTGTGTTTAACCCCCAAAGTTTGTTGATTACTTTGCGGGGAGAAGTATAACTGCTAAAACTTAGAATTTGTCTTAGATTTCATTTTGAGAACAAACTCCAAGCGGAAGACACAGTGGTAAAAATAAAGAGTTAAAGATATAATACAAAGGAAAAGAATAAAAATTTTTCCCTCCGGTATTCATCATAAATAAAAGAAGAGGAAAAGGGCGAAATGTCAAAGGTCAACGTTAACATCCTCTCGGTTTCGTTTTGTGACGTCACGTTCTTTTTAACGGAAATTTCTTGGGAACGTTTTTTCCTTTATTTTTGTCCACCTCCGTAATTGGTAAATTCGATTAGATATCAACGGTCAGGAAATTGGTTGTTACGTTTCAGCTCAGTATCGATATCCTGTTAACATGCTGTCGGGTTGATAATGTGTGCAACAGGGAAATTTCTGGATGTCGATGGTTAATTATGTTAAGCTCATACATATCCGGTCTCTCTGTCTCTATCTCTCCGCGTGTCTCTCTCTCTCTCTCTCTGGTTTATCGATTCACGTGAAGAAATAAAAATTCACACGACAAAGCAAATTTTTGTTCGGTTAGTCATGAAATCGCTAACACTTCTCGGTACTTGACTCGTAAGCAATTTGTAATTAATCGTAAGAGACTGATTGGGAGTGAGGGTGGGGGTGGGGCTGTTGTCGTCAGCAGCATTTTGCAGTGTTTGGATTTTATTTTCGTTTTAGGAGTTTATTTGTGAATTTTTGCATTTATGGTGGTAGTAGTTCATTTCACATTCAAAAGGAAGGAGAAAGTTTGGTCGGATAAGGGTGGTGGGGGGTTGAGGGAGAGAGAAAAGGAAATAAGAAGTTTTTGGAGGAAATAAAGTTTTCAATTTGGAGCTTAAGAGTCAAAAGAAAGAAGTTGACAAAAAGCTTAATTAGGTATTTAATTGACTTCGTGAGTGGAGGAAATCAAAGTGAGGAAATTTCAGATTTGTGTAGTCGGAGTAAAATGGCGTTGATGAACTAACTTTCCGTGTGAGTGTTTGACTTTGCCGAGGGAAGTTGGTGTCAGTGTTGAAAATGTTTCGAATCCTCTGTTGTCGTTCATAAAAGATTCATCAATTGGTGTTTGAAGTGGCAATTTCCAGATAGTCAAGCCTCATTAATGACGTGTCGGTTCTTGATAATGACATTTCGGAGCTTTTCTTCTTTGTTTTTTAAGATCGATCAAAGTTCAATAGTTGGATATGTCAGCGCGTGAAAATCAATCAATATCAAGTTTTCCTTTTTTTTTCTTAGCAGACATTCGATCCATGACATTTCGGTGGTTGTACTAAAATTATTTACTTCATTTGTGTCTCATTCTTAAGATGTGGGAGGTGTTTGTAGGCGGATTACTCCCTCAACGTTCAAGATTTGTGCGGTTGTAATTAAGCATTTAACAAGTTTTTGCGTTTGCGGCTTTTCCGTATTTAAATTTTCCAATTACGATGTCAATTTACACGACTCGTGTGGGTTTGAGTGTATATCAAAATCGATTTTGATAATACTTGGGTTAATTTTGTTTCTGTCAGGACGTCACGTGTCTTTGAGGTGGAGGGTGGGTTGAGTGGCTCGACAGCCGATTCAAAAGTTCGACTTCCTGTGAACCGATCCGCCCACCTCCATCCCGGATTAAGATGACAGTTTAGTTTCCAGATAAAAACCCTCGTGAAAATCATACTAACTAGTTATTGTGTCTCGTGTTAGAGACATGTGGTAGTTATCTGGGAGTTTGTTTGAAGAGAATTTTGTCAAATACAGACACCCTGTCGTTGATAGCTTAATATGGATCGTGAGGCTTTTTGAAATGAAAACGTCCATCAAAACTCTAAGTTTTATTTATATACAGTGTGTCTCACTAGGGTCTTGTACACGTGGTATCATTATCTATCAGATGGAGGAGGTAATCGTGGGAACCTCAGGAACCGATTCTTATTTTTTGTTCTAGAGCGTTGACTTGAACGTTTTGAAAATTTTTTAGACATCGGTCGCACCCATTCGAACATCTCCAAATTTACGATTATTTCAAATCCTTGTTTGTGGCAGATTCATTTCGATGTGAATTTTATCCGACAGGTTGATTGAACGAAATTATGGGGGCACCTTGATTTCCAATTCACAAAGCCGATTTATCCCAATTGGATATTGGCGGTAATCGATTGACTTTTGTTATACAAATATAAATGAAATAATTTACAAGGAAATTGTTTAGCGAAAGAAAAAGTTTCCCAGGGTCAGCTTTTTTTGTTTTTTTATTTAATTGAAGGTGTCATTACCAATAATATGTTTGCTTATCTACACGTAGAATGAGTTGCGGAGAGGAAGTAGAAAGGAGAGGGAAGGAGAGATTAAATGTTCCCGGATAATTACACTTCCATGTTTTTCATGGCAGGAGACACTAATTTTAGGAAATGAACTTGTACAGTTGTGATGATGGAAATAAAAAAAAGGAAAATGGATATGGAGGCCGTTATAGCGTTCAAAATCCATTTGAGATGGAAGACTTTTATGTTTTATATTTTGAAAGGTGAACGTAGGCAATTATCGTACGTTTTTAAGAAATGAGTTCTGGATAAATTAGCTTGAAGAATTGAATGAATTCTGATACAGAAGATGGGTGCACTATTTTTGAAATGAATTGTTTGTGATGATCCCGTTTTTCGCCCTTTTTGGGTAGAACAGGATGCGGGAGGAGGATTCGAACTCATTGTGCCCAAGTCAGGAGCTTTAATCACTACACTACTCCTCTCAGAATTGTTGATAGAAGTGTGCATTATTTATGAAATAAGTCCATATAATTTAAATTGTCGTGTAGTGGGGTTGCCTGGAGGTTTAAAAAGTGACGAAAGGTCTGAACAGAAACTCTGTTGTAACAAAGCAGCCAACTAACCTTAATTTTGTCTTATTATCATAGATAACTACTCAGGCCCTAAAAGGTGAACTCTCAAATTTATTTTTTGACGGTATCCAAGTTAGTATATACCTTTTGGCTGTTACACTGTATCAAGTTTTTGAAAACTTAGAACAATTTACTCTTACCTTTTGTAAACGTTTGGCCGTCTTCAGCAACTAAACCCATCTTCAGTACTCGAATGATTGGTTTTGACTATAGCCAACGAGTATATACTAACATTACTAATAACAGAAAATCATAAAACTAATTTAATATCCAAAGAAATTAAATTTTAACACCCTAATAAAGAAAATGAGGATGTGAAAATGCCGGATCCTTCGCTAAAGTGTGCATCACTTATGAAATAAGCAATAGAGCAACGAAATCTATTCACAGCAAAAAGTTTTGAATGTACCCAGGACAAAGTTGTAGCTCGAATGGACTTAGGGTTACTGTTGAATAGGATATTGGACCAAGTTAGGAAAGCTGACTAACTTTGATTTCCTGAAGGAGTTATCGGGAATGAAGTATAAGAGAAAAATGAAAACATGAACGAAGACTTGTTATTGCTGGTAAACTTTTTCTTCTTCTTCTACTCGAATTAACTTGATTGATCCGAAACTATAAATAGCCAGAAGGATTTTTCTTCTTTTTTAACGAGAAATTTATATGTCACATTTTTGTTAAAATGGTCTACACTGATTCGATTTAGAGTGGCTCGAGTCTTTCGATTCACCAAATTGAATTCGATGAGAATTCGAAATGATTCTAGAAGTGGGTTTATTTTCCTCGTTTTGTTTCGCTTTATTTATTTTATTTATTTATCCGTGCTTCTTATTCATATTTTATTTATTTATTTTGCGAATTCTACGAATCGTTTCTTTCGTTTCGTTAGTCTGTAACTCGAGTACAGTTTTCTATTTTCATTGATCCGAATGTGTATGAGATAAACCTAGAGACTGAGTCTGATTGGTTTTCAGATTTGGATGCTGTATATCAGACTAAATGTTGTTTATTCCCTCTCATAATCAAAATTATAGTCTTGTTTCTGAAGTCTAGGTACTGGTCTGTTCTCTAGGTTTAGCGCCTGGGTGCAAGACCAGGTACTTATAGCCTTAGGTACTGTTAGGTTGGGAATATAAAAATAAGATAAATTTATCTACAATAGCTAAATTGAAGAGAAAAGCACAATTAACATCTAGTGTTTCATCCGTGTAGTGTTTTTCTGAAACTCTTGGCTGCGAATAGCCTGATATTAATATTATTATATAAGGAAATAAAATCTCAAATTATCTCTGATAGATATTCATAGTGTTATCCGAGGGAAATTTCGGGGCCGTGAGAAAATTTTTGAGTAACGCTGCATTAGGGAAGCTTTTACAATAACAAGAATATTTTGTTATGCAAAATCTTTTGTTTAAATATGGTTTTGAGTCGAAAGGTTTTTCTTTTTTATCTCTTTTCTCCTTCCTCCATTTTGGGTCGGTGTCTCTTTATTCCCTCGCTCTATTTCTCTCTCTCTCTCTCTTTTTCCATCTTTCAGACTCTCACCGGTTTTCAATTTTGGTTTTTTCTGGGAAGGCCGGGTTTTCTATTTTCTCTCATAAATTATCCTCCTTTTGTAGGTTTTGGTGCGTGATTTCCAATGCCTTTAGGTCTCTTTTGACTCAGCCAACTAATTTCCTAGAGTGTTCTGCTGTAGAACGTATTTTAATATCCGGTTTGATGGTCTGTCTGAAATTCATTTGTGCTGGTTTGAAATAGAATAAAATTGTTTTGCGCGATTTCGGATAATTCCCTCGGGCCTTTTTCGACTTCCGAGTAAACCTTTTTGTTCTGGATTGTTCGACAGATGTTCGAGTTTACTCGTAGAAGACAATTTCTCTGTTACTCTGAGTGTATTTAATGATAGGCTTGTTTCGTAAGTAATGCACAAATGAAAAAAAAAATTTATTATCTACTTTTATCTAATAATTTTTTTCTTGTGTCAGAAACAAGATTTCGAAATAGATTTTCTAAGTCTAGTCAAATAAAAACTTCATGCGGAAAGTTGATTTGAAGTGACATTTTCTTAGTGGTCTCTCTCTCTCGGTTTTTCAAGATGGAGGGAAAGCTCATCTAACGACCCAAAACTTTTTTTTTTTTAATAACTGTTTCGTGTATCGCATCTGGTTAAGAAATAAAATTAATTAAGCGGAGTTTAAAGTCACGTTTTGTAGTCAGTTTTTTAAGAAAAAAAGTTTTTGAGCTTATGTTGCCTGGAGGACAGAATGAACTTTACCCCGTGATATTGTTTGAGTTAACAGTTGAGCGATATTTTTATCCTCGTCGTGAAGAACGAGAGGAGTTTTGGTAAGCAAGGGTTTCGTACGTCGAAAGTGTACATTAAAAGAATTTTTTTTTTCTCTATCAATAAAGGCATTTACTTTAAAAGCTCCACATCACGAAGCTCTCTTCTCTTCTCTCGCTTTCGGCTTCTTTTCACTCTTCCCTTCATTCCACTTCTCTTCTTCTTTTGTTGCATTAGCCTAAAGTCTGGTTTTCTACCCGTTACAACGCTCGAGAGCATGGAGGCAGCGGTTTTTGAACCACTCTTCTCGTTTCATTCAATTTTGTCCCTATCAAAGGAAAATTTTCGTGCTAAGAGAAATTGTTTTTGAAGGATTACTCAAGTGATTTTTGATATCCTTGTTGTGGAAACTATCCTCGTTCTTTGGAAACTTTAACAAGCTAAGAGGAGTATACGTTAGTTTATAATAAAATTTTGTGGTTCGATGTTTGCTTTCTTGTTGAGTGTGGCCTGTAACGTTAGGTCTGCCAATGTTATATTATTATAAGGACAGGGAGGCGTAGTAAATATTAGGGGTATATTGAGCACTCATACAACTCTTTAACAGATACAGTGGAACCTCTCAGTAATTTTTGACATAATGAGCGACTTGGGGAATTCCCCGACAGGTAGGACCGATTCAAAGTTAAATCTTTCTCTGCCTGTCTTATTTTCTTCAGTACCACCCAAAATTCTTTCATTTTCAATTTTTAAACTTCTTAGCTATTCCTTTCCTTTTCTATTTCTTTCTTTCCAAACCGTGACTTCTATCTTGAATTCTGTTCAAACTGTTGGAATTAGAACATAATTTTTAATATGAGGGATTAATTCAAAAAGCGACAGCCTTATGAAACAAGAGAAATGCTGAAAGCAAAGTGTAAAGTGTTGCTGGTGTACATTGAGAAGCATCATCCTAAATAAGACAGTAGCCATGCGCCACGAAATTCTTCAGTGATAATGCGGTCTCATCAAATTTTGAAGCGTCAGCAAAGACAAATGACTCTAGACTGCATTGTAGTAAAAAGAAATTATGTACATAACTAAGAGACTATAATTAATCTCATATCTGACAATTTTTATGTATTTTTTTGTTTAATAAATCCTAAACATAAATTTTGTTCGGGGTTTTGGTTCCGCCTGAAACGCATTATCCCATTTTACATTGATTTATATGGGAAGAATTGTTTCGCATTACGACTAAAACTCCGGAACGAATTAAACTCGTTATGAGAGGTTCCATTGTATTTTTCTACAGAATAAACACATGAATACATAAAAAAGGAGTGAAGGGGGTGACATAAATATAATTCGACAAAATTACCGGCTCATTAATAACTAAAACGATTTGTATTCACTTTACCAACACAACGCGCACATCGGAAATCAATCGAAATTCAAAAATTAAAACCGACGCACAACCAAGAGGTCTGAAAAAAGAAATTAATCATAGCCATTGTATTGGGATTAAAGTAATCAATAAAAACGCTCTCGCAACGGAAAATAAATAAATAAAAGGATTAGAGGGAAATCTGAGTTTGAGCTTCCATGTTTTTGACACTGTCACAATTCCCTCGCCTTTAACCAGCTCCCCAAATCGAATAAAAATAATTTACTTGGAAAGTAGTCAGTTGCAATTTATTTTTTGACTCCCTCATAATTAGATTTCTTTTTGACGTGGGCCTAAAACTTTTCTCCTGACACTTGGATGCGATAACCCGAAATTATATTTTCTTTTATTGAAAAACTTTTCCCGAAACTACCAACTGGAAAGAACTACAGCAAAAAGACTGGATGAGTTCTTTTTGGAATCGACTTTTCAATTTAGATTAGAGTTTTATATATATTGTATTAATATTTATTAGTTTTATAAGAGTATAACAATATATAGTGGTACCTTGAGATACGAATTTAAATCGTTCTGTGATCATTGTCGTATGTCGAAAAAATGGTATCTCAAACCGGCAGGAGGAAACCTGAGTGAACGTTTTGCCATTTAGGGATCACCTATGCAAATACCGGACATACCAAATTCGTGTCTTAGGACATTCGTATCTCAAAGTACCCCCAAAATAGACTTCTACAAGTGCACGACTTATACTACAGTCGGTTATTCTGCAGATTAACTAAAATTTTGATTTTCGCGATAGATGGAGATAACAATGTCAATTAATATAAAAATCTCAGTATCAAAATAAACTTTTTACTCCTCTCGATAAGTAAGAAAGTATAGGTGACTAAACGTACAAAAACAATCCGCGTAAAACAGTTCCATTCCCTCCATAAATGGGCACTTATTTTACGCGTATTGTTTTGTGCGTATCTATCCCTTCCTACTTACCACACGAAAGTAAATTTTTTTTACGCGACTAGCAGTGTGTTATAGAATCCATTCCGACCACACAGAGCACGTTATTATATTGTTATAGAATCCATACAGACCACGAAGCTGCCACACTAAATACAAATCCATTTCAAAAGTAATGCACAATGATTTTTATTGATTACAGTTGGTTCGTACAAAATATCTTGAAACACTTTTTCATCTCTTATCTTGTACTTTCATTTGCTTTCTTTCTATTATTATATAGGCTTCTTTATAATAATATATACTGTTTATATATGTAGTGGTTTAAATCCGTTTTTGGGTATAACAGGATGCGGGAGGAGGATTCGAGCTCACGTCCAAGTCAGGAACTTTAGCCACTACACTACTCCTCCCACAATATGTATAAAGTCTAATTAAAATTAGTCTAATAAAGACTCTTTAAGTATAATTAAAATTATATAAAACATCAATAACTTATAGTATACTAATATTATTAATTTATTTTTAGTTTTTGACGAGTTTTTATTTATTTAATTATAGTCGGGGCTCGTTTTTGAGTGTTTATAACATTCTGGATGGTTTGTAGAAATTGGTGTTTCATATATAATGCACACTTTTATATTTATATTTTGGAATGAATGTTGGGTGGTGAACATTTTACTTCTTTTATCGGTTATAATGTATTAACAGGTTTCCTTTGGTTGGTTTCCTGTTGATTTATGTGTTGGCAAGTATAAATGACTTATACTTGTATTCTCTTGTAATTTTTTTGCTTTGGTCATATTTCATTCAAAGCAAGACCTCGCTGTATATATTTATATACACTGATATTAATTATGAGGATTTGAAACGAAACGAATAAATGACGTCACGAACCGGTTGCTGCCAACCCCTGGTCACAGTTCTTCTCATTGAGACTCTCTCACTTGCAATAGTCACGATCATGTCGTCTGCTGTTGGCTAATCACATTATTCGGGATTCCGCATTCTAAAAATTCATGGTAATTAAATTATACGTCGTTCGATTGATGGTTGTCGTTTTAGAAAATCATCGCACAAGTACTGTGTGACATGAAATTAAAATAAAAAGTGCCACAAAAGAACGGGGACAGGGTCTCTTTTACGCTATAATTAAATATAATAAGAAACATTTTTTCTCTGTTGGCTAACCTCTAAATCGCTGTCGACGAAATTTTTAATTTTTTTTTTCGTTTGCTTTATGTTTTATGCCATCCAACATTCTTTCGCGGATAAATTGTAATCGGTTGATTTATTTCATTTTTATAGTAATTTGAGTCCCACTAGAATCCGTTAGGGTTATGTCGTTCTATTGCCACGACTATTTCCTAGGAGATTGTTTTGAATTTTTGCATTTTTAGGCTTTGTTGGTAAATTTTTTCTTCGTCAGGAATTTTCGTGTTTTTTGGTTGAATTTTATTTATGAGGCTCTTTCAGCAGAAAGAAATCGGATTTGTTTTGATTTACCGGAAAGGGAAGTAGTTGGGGGGTACTCCTGCAGCTTTTCGGAGAAAATCTCTCTTGACCTTTTTCCTCTCTCATTATGTTAAGTATACCGGAAATTTGTGACCGATAACGCTACATCACGTTTGAACAAGTTTGCGTATATTCATTTGACGCCTTTTTGGTTTTCTAGTTTTATGACTGAATGTATACATACTGAGCTCAAACGAATATGATTCATGTTAGGATTAACTAAGAACGGATTACATGATTGACAGATTTGAAGTTTATTTACGCCACTGTATCCTCCAATAAGAGTGAAATTATACTGTACACTAAAATAATATAAAATTTGAGATTTCCTCCGAATTTGGGTTTTTCAGAGGCGTAGCTATTGTATAGCAAATATAAGCAAGAGCCCGCGTGGTTGGGAGCCTTTGGTCCTCAAAATAATGTCTAATTTGTAATTTTATGTCTAATATTATAAATAGTATTGGGTTTGTAGTTTTTGACAATGTATATTATTTTTTTTACTCTCGGAATCCGATAGTTTCGTGGAACTATATGGTTTGAGGCCGGGCTGCTCTGTGCATATTATATGTTATGACTGAGAATTGCGGTGTTAGCTTTAGTCCGCTCCTGAGGACTATTTATTTATTTACTGATCTGTTTTATATGTTTAATTAATTTATTAACTGTTTCTGAATTGAACTAATTATGTTACATAAGCGGCTTAGTATATTTTATTTATTTATATACGTAAATGTGCTGTGCCTTGTTCCACTGTCTCATTTGACTGTGTCCACTGTCTATATTAATATTAATATATATTAAATAGGTAGCTATGGTATGATTACTTTTATAAAAAGAAAATAAATACGCAAAAGGTTATTGTAACATCTAAAATGGGTACACCATTAGGAAATGTGTTATCATTATTGTTAGTAAAAATGGCCTCCGATTAAGTTTGCTCACGGGCCCAAAAATTCTAGCTACGTCACTGAATTTTTCCTAATTTTTCCAAAAACCAAAAACCGGCTAGATTTTGTGGGTTTTCGGTTAATTTTCACCGCTTTTGCAGGAAAGACATCCGTTAGCTCTAAATTTTGTCGGATGTTGAATTCTCCCGTAACTGTATCCAAGACGGGGGTTCAAATCATCATTGTTCATCGTGGTACACGCGAACTTTGTCGAAGGTTTACGTAATAATTTCATTAAGCGAGCAATTTAAAATTGTTTTCGTAAGCTAGATTCAAATTCCATAATTCTCTGAATAACTAATTGAGCTTTTCCCCATGTAACCTTCATTAGCACTTAATGATGGAAACGGTAGATTCACGTTATTTGAGCTGAATGGCGTAGATTTTAGGGTTTTCGGTGTGTGTACGCGTGTGTTTGGGTGTTTGTTTCCCCATTAAAAGGTTAAAAGTCGTGTTCGCGATAAGAATCGGGCTGTGATGTAAAGGAAAAGTGAGATGGTTTCTCGAATAGCATTCGCGAGAAAGTTTTATGTGGAAACGGGAAGAGACAACTCCGGGAAATCGGATTGAGAATTGTTTGTCTGATTCGGTTTTGAGATTCTCAAGTGAGTGTGAGTTTGGTTCGTGCGTTGTTTGCTGACAAATTTGAGTAAACGCCATACTTAGAATCGTTTTTTTAAAAATGATTTTGGAATTGGTTTTGTTACTTTTTATTTACACTCGTTTAAGGGGAAATTGTGCATTATTTTTGAAATGGATCTTTCGTTCGTTGGATGTTAATTTAAACCGTGAGGAACAGGTTATAGGGTATCTATGATGAAGAGACTCAGGATTGATTTCTAAAACAGTCACATGTCGGTAGTCGATAATCACTCTCATGACAGTAATTAACGGAACGACCCAATTTTCCAAAAAGGGTTCCCCATAACTCATACAGCGTTTTCATCTCTTTTTATGGCTTTCAACCCTTTCGATAAGGAAAAGGAAATTCATAGCCTCGTTAGATGGAAACAGTGAATTCGAATATTTCTTTATGGTTGATCAATTTCGAATAAATCGAGATGATACAGAGGAAAATCACGGCTCGCAAATAATTTTGGGAGAGATGGGTGGGCGCGGGGGGAGGGTGGAAAGAGAAAAATCGTCATGTGCCAATGAAAACCCGCTTTAATGTTAAACTTGCGTGAATTGTTATTTTCTTATTTAGATAAAAATTTTTCTTCTTACTCGAAAGATCAAAAGACCCATAAATAACAGAATGAAATTTAGAAAATTCAAAAAAAGAAAAATCTGACGAAAGGAAAAAAAATGAAAAGTATAAATGGAGAAGAACACAAAAGGCATGAGGAGGTAGTGGTGGTGGGGTTTCGATTGAGTATAATATCGATCCGGAGGTTCTGGACGAAGCTAATGATAGATAAATCACACTGACGTTTCTATCGCAGTCCAAAAATTTTTACAATTTTTACTGAAAGCTTTGAATGGTGGTCCCCCTTCCTCCTTTTATAAAATGAAAATCTTTTTCTGGTTCAAGTGTTTTACCCCCTCCCTCCCGTTATCTCAAAGACAAAATTGTTTAAAAAGGAAAATTTTTTGGAACTCACTGAATCAGTGGTCCGTGACGTGATTTTAATAGCCTCCGAGGGAAATTCTGATTGTATTCATGTTTCACGAGTTTATTTAATGAAGTTAGCTGACTTTTTTTTAATAGCTTAGCAGTCAGGTTTCTTTTTATGCGATGAAGATCGTAAAAAAAATGAAATAAAAAAAAAGTAAGAATCGCGTTAAAACAAAAATTTTTTAATTTATACTGAAATGGTGAAAGTGTAAAAGCTCGACTTTACAGTAAGACCTGGCTACACCTAAAACTGTACCTTTAGGTGGGTTAATTGTGCATTACTTTTGAAATGTGTTAGTGTGATGGCGTGGGCTAAATGATGATGATTTCAATGTGTGCATCACTTTTGAAGTGAATCGTTCCCGAAAAATGTGGGTTATTCGTCATTTTTGTATGAAAGTGTGCAGTATTTTTGGAAATGACTTACAAATGGTTTTGTCAGTCATTAAAATGAAAATTCGTTGTGCATTATTTTTGAAATCAGTTTTTTTTTCGTACGGGTGTACTGTATCAATGTAGTTAAATCCGAAGCCGGTTTAAAAAGTTTCAAAATGGATGAAGGAACCGTACTCCGAGTCGTGACAGCTTTTCTAAAATCTCTTCTTTTTCAAAAAGAAAAACTGCAGGAAAAAGCAGAAGACGAGAGGAGGAGGAGGAGAATCTAGAGCATTTTGATTTTAGTGAATCTGACTTTGAAAAAGCTTTCACCGGCTTCATCTTGTCAGAATTTAAAAGCTTAAATTGTTTCTGCGTTCCATATCAAACTGAATTTCAAAGTCCTGGCCAGGGGAGAGGGGGTGGTTGGGTGGAAAAATGGCGGAGGGATGGCGTCAAGTTGCTCATCTCTGGGATCCGTGAATTATCACCGGGGCTAGGCTGTCGTGACGGGTGTTAAGTCGGAAAGCTTAAGCCTTTTTTGGCAGAGCTCGCTTTTGAAATCTCAGGCGCCAGGCACCAGAGTCGAGAGCTAGAGAGAGAGAGAGAGAGGGGCCCTCATTTGACAAGGGGCCAATGCTGTATTTTACAAACATGTGAAAACGTGCCAAAATGTTAATTGTTCAGTAGCGCACACGAAAAATCGGAGCTTAACTTACCGTTGATGAAGTTTTTGCTTATTTTTGGTTTGGGGGGGGAGGAGGAGGAGATGAGATCTCTTCACTCTTCGATTTGGCTGTTGGAAAATTTTTAACGGACCCGCCTCTGTTAATAAACTTCACCGGTATCAGTTATTATTTATTATTCTGCAGGAGTTTTCATTTAAGTGATGTAAATTTTCTGTATATAGGGTGTGCCAACGTGAAACTGACTCGTAAAATATGTTTTTAACTCCGGTAATATCCGTCTTATCACAATTTTTTAGTATATTTGTGGATAATAAAACCTTTTAAATGAACTCCATTTTCTCCTTGTCAAAAAAAAGTCTTCTTCTGTGTTATCGTGGTTTCTTGTTTCCTTTGCAAATATTTTTGTTGAAGTTTTGCATTGTTTCCGGTTTCTTCATGTAAACTTGTTTTCCCTCAATAAGGAAATCAATAATTCGTCCCCGAGGAACGGTAAAACCGTGAAGTCTGGAGACCAAATCAAATTTTTCAGAACAGTGAACACCAGTTCAACGTCCTAATTATAATATTTTTAATTATTCTACAATAATATAAATAGAACAGTCTTCTGATCAGGATAGCTTGTTATGTATAAAAGTTTATATGCTATCAAATTTAAATTTCAGTTCAAAAATGAAGACGCACTGTATATATTGAAGTAGAAGTTTTACATCCAACATTATACTCCCAAGTGTAAGAGATCGACTCACGCATAAATTGATATTATTAAGTTTGTCTTCGTCGCTAGAGTTTCGAATTAACTTAATAATTAACTTATAAATAGATCACTTTTAGGTGTCGTGCAATTGATTTGATTTATGGTGTTTGTCGTGACGTGTTGTTGTTCAGAATCAAAACTGCAACACGTATATATCGGTTTCTGGCTTCGAAACTTTCCAGAATGACAGTAATTTTGTGTTCTTGACAAAACTCGAATTTTGGGGAAATGAAAAAAAAATTTTGCCTAAACTCTGAAAGCTGTAGGAGTCTTAGTATAAGTTCTGTTTTGAGTATTAACCAAAAATGTCATCCACCCCAAAATGGTTGCTAACGAACTGGAGGTTCAGTTTAATTGTTATTTCTAATTAGAAGTGTTTGTGGTGTAGTGGTTAAAGCCCTCGACTATGTTATGGTCGTGAGTTTGAATCCTCTTCCGAATACCCAGAATAAAAATTTTTTAAATTGTCTCACACATCTACTTCCGGTAGAAAACCCATTTGGGGTGTATAATGACTTACAAACGTTCATCATGTTGTAAAACGATGACTCCATCGTTGTAACATAATTAAAAATCGGTAATTGAAATCTAATAAATAGAGCGTAGACATTTTGAAACACCATAAAATCGTTAATAAGTTGCAATAATAATGATAATAACGAAGCCGTGGAAAATTTGGGTGGTTTGGAAGAAAATCGTCAGTTTTAAGTTGGTTCACCCTATAACGGGAGTTGTAAAGACGGAAATTTTATTTTTTTATAAAATCCCAAAAGCAAATAAAAAAAAATTAAAATGGCCGTTTGGAATAATATTAACATAATATTTCCTCGGGGTGTCTACATTTTCAGTTATTAAATGTTACAAAAATAAGAAATGAAAAGTTTTTTTATCGTTATTAACAGCACTCAAAATTTTGCTCGCTCTGGGCTGTTTTCAAAATTTTATCAAGGAGTTTTGGCCGTTGTTCAAGGCTCAAGACTCGTTTTGTGACTGAAACAAAAAGAAGAAATATTTTCGTGGCTGACCCTTAAATGCTTTTTAGAGGTTCATTTCGATGACAGATTTCTTTGAAGAAAATGTTTTTTAATGAGTTTTAAGAATGAGTACTCATCATCGAGGAATTTTACCTTGTTCTCTGGAAATTGAGAGAAACTGTTGCTGTCGTGGCGCCCTGTTCTTTTAAATTTTTTCTTTTTAGACATTTTGAATAAGGGTAGGCGGGCTGTCTTGGTCGTTGTACTCTTTTAGATTGAGTTAGTTATGCTTAGGTCTTATTATATAGTTCCTTAGTTAATTATCTATTTGGTATGTTTTATTATCTGTCGCTTATCTAGTTCTAGTTTTTCGGTAAGGCTTATGCTCTTGTTGTAAAGATTCGTATCTATAGCTCCGCAGGTATCTTGATTTTTGTATTGCAGTTCGTCCGTACTTCCTGATATTGTTGCTGTGGGCTTTTTCCCTCTCCTCGGACCAGTTTTCAGGAGCTCCTGTGACTCCAGTTTTTTATTCAACTTTTCACGCTGTTTGAGGAGGTGTTGTTGCTTAATACCCAGTTGCTTAAGATCTTTTACCGTCTCTAGCTTTTGTCTTCTTTAGGAATCACTACAAATTCCCATTTGTCAATCAGTTAATTATTATTTACTTAGTTTCAATTCTTTTAGCTGACGATCTTAATGAGCTAAGATGAGTGAAGTGTTACAAAGGTTACACTCGTGTCAACGAGCCTTTTCAAAGCCCTGTTCATCTCTTTCCGTAAAATTTTCTCTTTTGCTCTTTCTGGGGGACAAGTGGCAGTTAACCAGGGCATATTAATTAATAAATAGAATTTGATGAGATTAACGAGATTATAGGAAGTTGTTAGAAGTTTGAGCTGTTTCATGCTTGACAAAGTTGATAATGGAATTAGTTAGAGAACAAGTAGTGAAAATTGGGAATCGCGTGGAGTCATGACAGATGGCAGTTGGAAAGTTTCAGAGAACATGTAGTGGTGTGTCGAGTCCTACATACTCATTTCATTTTTGTTTTTATTCTGTTTAGATGATGGAGTGTAACTCGTTTGAAATACGGGTCCATTAGTTCAAAAATGTTATCTCAAAGAATTTCCCTCATGACGTAGAAAACAAAAATTTACCTTTGACAAAAATGAAAACGAGGGAGCAAATAAAGGACCAAAAGAAATATTTAGGTACTTTAGATAGTATATAAAGTGGGTAAATAGAATCGCAATGAGTGCGACAGCGACAGCGACTGCAGCTGAAACGCCTGCGACTCCAGCACCTGGACGTTCGGCGTACGACCGACCCCCACCGGAACCACCGAAGAAACAACCCCGACGAACGGGGAAAACCGTCCCGGAGCGTCCGCAACGTTCGCTTTTCTGTTTAACATTGAAAAATCCCATCAGAAGGCTATGCATTGCCGTGGTCGAGTGGAAGCCTTTCGAGTACATGATACTGTTCACGATAATGGCGAATTGTGTTGCGCTGGCCGTATACACACCCTACCCGAACGGTGATTCGAACAGCACCAACTTAAGCTTGGAACAGATAGAAATAATATTTTTAGTCATATTCACGGTAGAATGTTTCGGTAAGATCATAGCTCAGGGTTTTGCAATGCATCAAGGTGCGTACCTTCGGAACGGTTGGAACTTGCTCGATTTCACGATCGTTGTCATCGGTTTGATAAGCACGGCTCTGTCCAATGTCACGAAAGAGGGCTTCGACGTGAAAGCTTTGAGAGCTTTTCGTGTACTTCGTCCGTTGCGTTTAGTTTCCGGCGTACCTAGTTTACAAGTCGTTTTGAATTCTATTCTTCTCGCTATGGTGCCTTTACTTCATATTGCTATATTGGTTCTCTTTGTTATTATAATATACGCGATCGTTGGGTTAGAGCTGTTCTCTGGGAAATTGCACACGACTTGTTACAATGTGAAAACCAGAGAGAGGATGGATGATCCTCATCCTTGTGCCATCAAAGGTACTGCCGGCTTTAACTGTTCGGTATTAGACACCGACACCGTTCAGATGAAGTGCTTTTCTGGCTGGGAAGGACCAAACTACGGAATCACCAATTTTGACAATTTCGGTTTGGCCATGTTAACGGTTTTCCAGTGCATAACGCTAGAAGGTTGGACGGACGTCTTGTACTGGATACAAGATGCTTCCGGTAACACCTGGCAATGGATATATTTCGTCTCCCTTGTTATTCTCGGAGCTTTCTTTGTTATGAACTTAATTCTCGGTGTTTTGTCCGGTGAGTTTTCCAAAGAAAGAGAAAAAGCCAAATCGAGAGGAGATTTCAAAAAGCTGAGGGAAAAACAACAGATCGAAGAAGATTTACGAGGTTACCTTGACTGGATCACACAAGCGGAGGATATAGAACCCGAGGGAGAGATCAATCAAGATAAAACAAAACTTGTAAACACGGACCTTTTAGAAGGAGAAGAATGTGAAATACAGCAAGAAAGCTTTTGGAGCAAGAAGAAGAAGGATTGGGATCGGGTGAATCGAAGGTTACGAAGAAGTTGCCGAAAAGCGGTTAAATCCCAGGCGTTTTATTGGTTAATCATTGTTCTAGTCTTCCTTAATACTGTGGTCCTTGCGACAGAGCATTACCGTCAGCCTGAATGGCTGGATTCCTTTCAGGAAATAACAAATTTCGTGTTCGTCGCTCTTTTCACGTGCGAGATGCTCGTCAAGATGTATAGTTTAGGTTTCCAAAGTTATTTTGTTTCCTTATTCAATCGTTTCGATTGTTTCGTAGTCATTGGTAGCATCGCCGAAATATTGCTGACCAAATTCGACGTAATGCCTCCTTTAGGAGTGTCCGTGTTACGTTGTATTCGATTACTTCGAGTTTTTAAAGTGACCAAATACTGGCGTTCGCTTTCGAATCTAGTCGCATCTTTGCTGAATTCGATTCAGGCCATCGCGTCTTTACTTCTTTTGCTGTTCTTATTTATTGTTATTTTCGCGCTGTTGGGAATGCAGGTTTTCGGAGGGAAATTCGATTTCGATAGCACCGAACCCAAGCCTAGACATAATTTTGATTCGTTTTGGCAAAGTCTCCTGACTGTCTTTCAAATCCTGACGGGTGAAGACTGGAACGCAGTCATGTACGATGGTATTCGAGCTTATGGTGGTGTGTCGTCAATTGGTATCGTCGCGAGTATTTACTTCATCATTCTCTTCATATGCGGTAATTATATCCTACTTAACGTCTTCTTGGCTATCGCTGTGGATAACTTAGCCGATGCAGATTCTTTAGGTGATGTTGAAAAAGAAGTCGAACCAGAAAATCAAGAAGAGGAAGAAGGAGGCGAAAACCGTAAAAGTATGTCTCCGAGAGATGATATCAGGCTACAAATCGAAGACGATAATGAAGGAGCTTGCGAAACGGACGATGACAGAGAAAACGCAGAAGGATCCGATGATAGAAGTCAAAGAGGTCGTTCTTCCGCTTCTGATGGAGACACTCAAGAGAAAATGGATGGAGATGAGGAGTACGATGACGAATATCAGGAAGGAGACGAAGATGAGGACGAAGATGAAGAGGAGGAAGTGGAAGAAGAAGGGGAAGGCGAACAAGAAGATGATAAACCGAGGGCCAGACCCAGAAGAAGACGCTTGTCTGAGCCCGACGAGTTTAATAAGACTCAACCCATTCCGAATGCGAGTTCCTTCTTCATTTTCGGACCTAAAAATCCTTTCAGAGTTTTCTGTCACTGGTTGTGTAATCACAGCATATTCGGAAACATCATTTTAGTCTGTATTCTAGTTTCGTCAGCAATGCTTGCTGCCGAAGATCCTCTTCGAGCGGAATCCGATCAGAATAAGTTTTTGTTACCCTTTGACTATTTCTTCACGACCGTTTTTACGATTGAATTGCTTCTGAAAGTCATCTCCTACGGTTTCATATTACACGCCGGCTCATTTTGTAGATCTTCTTTTAACATTTTAGACTTGTTAGTAGTTTGCGTTTCTTTGATTTCAATGTTTCGAAGTTCTTCCGCGGTATCTTTCATAAAAATCCTTCGTGTTCTCCGAGTATTAAGACCTCTAAGAGCCATCAATCGAGCCAAGGGACTCAAAAGAGTCGTGCAGTGCGTTATAGTGTCGGTGAAAACGATCGGAAACATCGTGTTAGTCACGTGTCTCCTTCAATTCATGTTCGCCGTAATCGGTGTTCAACTATTCAAAGGGAAGTTCTTTTCTTGTAACGACAAATCTAAGATGACGGAGGATGAATGTCACGGTTCGTACATCGTCTTCAAAGACGGCGACATCAATAAACCCGAACGAAAAGAACGAGAATGGTCTCCGAATAATTTTCACTTCGATAACGTCGCCAAAGCCATGTTGACTTTGTTTACCGTGTCCACGTTTGAGGGTTGGCCCGGCCTTTTGCATGTTTCCATCGATTCCAACGTCGAGGATTACGGTCCTATTCACAATTTCAGACCCATAGTTGCTGCTTACTACATAATTTACATAATCGTCATTGCTTTTTTCATGATAAACATCTTCGTAGGTTTTGTCATCGTCACATTTCAGAACGAAGGCGAACAAGAATACAAAAATGTCGATCTGGATAAGAATCAGAGGAACTGTATCGAGTTCGCTCTGAACGCAAAGCCTGTAAGACGATACATCCCAAAAGACAGAATGCAGTACAAAATATGGTGGTTCGTCACTTCCCAGCCATTCGAGTACACGCTTTTCTTTTTAATTATGGCGAACACGGTGACTTTGGCCATGAAATACTACGGACAGTCGAAGCTCTATTCGGAGATACTGGACGCTTTGAACATGTTCTTCACGGCCGTATTCGCGTTAGAATTCGTTTTAAAATTGGCAGCTTTCCGGTTTCGAAATTATTTTGGAGACGCTTGGAACACTTTGGATTTCATCATTGTTTTGGGAAGTTTCATAGACATAATTATGGACAAAGTGGTTCACGGCGGTGACGGAATGATTTCGATAACATTTTTCCGACTTTTCCGAGTCATGCGACTTATAAAATTGTTAAGCAAAGGAGAAGGTATTCGCACCTTGTTGTGGACTTTTATGAAATCCTTTCAGGCTCTGCCCTATGTTGCTTTATTGATCGTGATGCTGTTTTTCATCTATGCGGTCATCGGGATGCAGGTGTTTGGTAAAATAGCTCTCGATCCCGAAACCAATATAAATCGTAATAATAATTTCCAAAGTTTTCCTCAGAGTTTGTTGGTGCTGTTTCGATCTGCGACGGGAGAGGCTTGGCAGGAAATCATGTTGGACACGGTGGACGCTAAATGCGATAAAAACTCAGACGATGCCAATTCCGAGTCGTGCGGCTCTAGCATAGCCTTCCCGTACTTTATCTCCTTTTACGTGATATGTTCGTTCCTGATTTTGAATCTGTTCGTCGCCGTTATCATGGACAATTTCGATTATCTAACAAGGATTGGTCCATATTGGGTCCACATCATTTAGACGAGTTTATTCGGTTGTGGAGTGAGTACGATCCAGACGCGAAGGGACGGATTAAACATCTGGATGTGGTTACCTTGCTTCGAAAGATTTCTCCGCCTTTGGGCTTCGGGAAATTGTGTCCGCACCGGGTGGCTTGCAAACGTCTCGTCAGCATGAACATGCCATTAAATAGTGACGGAACTGTTTTGTTTAATGCAACTTTGTTCGCGGTCGTTCGAACTTCTTTAAAGATAAAAACAGAAGGTGTGATCGATGATTGTAATGCTGAGCTGAGAGCTATCATTCGGAAGGTTTGGAAAAAGACAAGTACGAAGTTGTTGGACCAAGTTGTTCCGCCCCCGGGTGAGATAGATGATGTCACCGTAGGCAAGTTCTATGCGACCGTTTTGATTCAGGATTATTTTAGAAGGTTTAAAAAGAGGAAAGATCAACTTCGAGACGGTGAGAAGGAGACCTGCAATACTGTCACTCTGACGGCAGGTCTTCGTCAATTGTTAGAAGCTGATCCAGAATTGAAAAGAGCAATTTCGGGTAACCTGGAAGATATGTTAGATGATAATCCAGAGCCCACGCACAGAAGAAATCATTCCTTATTCGGAAAAGCTTGGTCTTCCATGAAAAGATCGAAATCGTTCAAGGGAACGAGTCGAAACCAAGCTATAGCTAAGTCTATTTCCATGGAGTCACTCCAGAGAGCCGTCACAGATCAGCTTGCTTTGATGTCGAAGAATGGTCGCCTGCCTCAGAATTCTGTATCCATGCAAAATATGGGTGGATTAATGAACAAAGTAGACAAAGTAGACAGTGTTCAAACGAACGGTGATCCACGTCGAAATTTGGAATTAAACGACCTTCAGCCATTAGTGGACAATCCGGCCACGGCTCCCGAGAAGAACACACGAAGCAAGAAGAAGGCGGGTCAGGAGTCACAGGAACCAAACGAACCAGACGACCAACTTGAAGCCTTATAGCAGGATGATAATATAGATGATGAAACTTGATTTACTTTCATCTGGTTTGGAATTTGGATTATTTTTTTTATTTACTCGGTCCTACGTATTGCACAGACAACGCTCTTTCCTGTTGGTGAGTTCCTTTCCTTCCGGAAGATTTTTAAAAAGTTATTTTTAAGGATTATAATACTTACAACACCATTCTATTTTATTTTAGTGAAAACTACAATTTCCTGCTTGGAATTTTGTGAACTTGACATTTGATAATGGAATCCATTTTTGTCTTTTTTATTTCAGCAAAAAATAGCAGACATGGCTTTGAAGATTGAAGGAGCGCGACTTCTGACTTGGAGAGCTGCTCATTTAAAGGATTTAAAGAAACCTTTTACTAAAGAAGCAGCCATGGCTAAACTAGCTGCTTCGGAAGCTGCAACTTTTAGTGCACACCAATGCATTCAGGTTTGATACAATCAACTTAATTTCAGTATATACAACCAACGGTATACAGCAAATAACTAGAGTCATCCTTAGAATTCCAGCAGAACTAAATTTGAATAATGTGACAGATAAATGAATATTTATCACATTTACTGGTGGAAGGCAAGCAGTTCAAGCAGCTGTGCTCGCCAGTAACAGTAAACGAAATACAGGGTATGAAGAAGTGACAGAAGTCAAGCATCTAAGCAAACTGATTAACATTATAACTTGAAGGTTTTTATAAACCGGTAAATGTGATAAATAGTCAGTCATTTATCTCATTTACCAAGATAGTCTGTGATTATGAATAATCGCTGGTACCGTTATTATTTTCTGGTATATATTGATGACGATTGTCTGATTTCAATTATATTTCCACAGATCCTAGGTGGC
Source organism: Columbicola columbae (assembly GCA_016920875.1). Taxonomy (NCBI): domain Eukaryota; kingdom Metazoa; phylum Arthropoda; class Insecta; order Psocodea; family Philopteridae; genus Columbicola; species Columbicola columbae. The sequence continues at coordinate 8,191,911 of JADMLL010000007.1, forward strand.
ATGGGATACGTAACGGATATGCCAGCGGAGCGTCATTACAGAGATGCGAGAATAACGGAAATCTACGAAGGGACATCGGAGATACAAAGGCTTGTGATTTCTGCTAACGTGATTAAGGAGTACGACTTGTGAAGGGTTGAATTTATTTAAGGAAAACAAAGATCCTTGCGTGTCTATTATAATGATAATTATTAATATTTTTGATATCATAGTCTCGTTATAATTAATGTTTATATGAGGCTGTTTATTTCATTATCGAAGACGAGAGGTTCTCATATTTTTCTTGTTGGGCTTTGGGCTCCGTTTTTCAGAGCCAAACTTTTTGTTAATCGCTTTTAAAAATCATTCAAAACACCATTTTGCAAATAATTTTGGATTTGGTTAATTTCGCATTCAGGGTATAATAATCATTTTTCATTTAATTTATACAATTTGATTGAAATTCACGGAGGCCTTGCTGAGCTGCTTTTAATCCATAACCCGGGGAAAGAGTTTTAGAGTGTTTACGTGTTTTTAAATGTTTCATTTATATATAAATATATATTATACAAATATTGTTAGAGGGTAGTTAAATGTTCGTAGTGTTTATCGTGGAAATCCAAAAATGTATCGGTGTTAGATTGTAAGAAATCATTATATTGTCGTTAATATTAAGTATTGTTCAGTGTATAATTACCAATCGTTTGTTGAATGGTCGACTAAAAGCAGCTTGATGATGGTGCACTACTTTCTTAAATATTTTTGTTTTATAACTCAACAACACGGTATATTCTTTTGCAGTCTGATAATCGGATTACCAAAATATTTTTATAAAAATAAAATTTGAGAACCTCTTATGCGTACATCCAGCGAAAGGCATTTAGGCGATAGTTATAGACTCTCTCTTTCTCTCTCTCTCTTTTTCTCCTTTTAAAGACACTGTATAGATTATAACTTATATAAAAAAAGTCAGTGGTACCCCCAAAGTTGTTGCCTCTCAAGAAACGGGGACCTCTTTCAATTTAATGTTTTTTGCATGAAAAAGAGTATAATTTATAAAATATATATGTGGTGAATTAATTATTATTATTATTATAAAAATTAGCGAACTTATCTTTTGTATTTGTAAATAAGGAAAAGTTGTTCGTGGTACGTCTCCCCGATCCTTGTATAAAGTTCGATGAACCTGATTTTGTTTTTCTGGATTGATAATACCTGAAACAGAAAAAAAGGAGAATTTAGAAAAAAATTTTTTTGTATAAACGGAATATTGCGGCGAAATAGATTTTTAAGACCAATCAGTCGCCATTTAAGACAACTTCTTTGCTAAACTTTAGTTTTTATTTTTAATTATTTATTTATTTTTTAATAAACGGAATAGGTTTTTTGAATTATTTGAATCAGTGTGTTTTGTTTGTGTGAAAATGATTTTAAGGTTTATACTTGATTTTAGTACAAAGGAGAATTCGGGAAAAAATTAATATTTGTATGATTAACAAACTTTTGATTGGTTTATAGTTTTTAATTTTTTTGTGTCATTTATTTTTATTTATTTATTTAATTATTTTTGGTCGGTTTTTATTTATTAATGAAATGCCTTTAGTCTGCGAGAATACAGGATACAAGTCACAAGGTTTAATTAATAGGTTTATAGATTATATTTGTGTTTTGGGATTTTTATATGATAACGATTTCATTTGTCGAATACAATAAATCAATAACAATTAATTATTTAAAGTAAATGCGTTCAAATCCATAAGGAAATGAGATTATTCGATGGTGACACGTTAGGATATTTATTTGGCTCCTTTTTTTTTATTTCTAGCTATAAAAAAGTTCTTAAGTTAATTAAGTTAATTTTATTATATCGGAACATGGTAAACTCGTTAAGTCGTCAAGTTAGGTTTTATGAAAATGGTAATTTGAGACTTGCTTATATTCAGGGAGGAATAGTTTGACCCTTTGCACTCGTGTCTCGTGCTGGAGGTTACGATAGTGACTTTACAACTCATATGTCACGCTAGTATTGTTATTGTGTTGGCTATCACTCTGCTCAAGTCAAATTTTAGATACGGTTTCGAGTAATTAGAAAGCTTAAGACACCCTTAGTGGTTTAGTTTTTGCGTTATGAGTTGGGCAACAAAATAACAGTACTAATGGTTGTTGTGATGACTAAAAGGATAAGATCCTCTATACACCTGTGAGGGTTCTAAAATTTGTTTTATGTTGTTGGTGGCTATGTGAGATTCCTTGAGAGCTTAAACAACTTTCTGAACTTGTCTGGAGAAAATAACATTTAAGATCTTACCCAGAAATAATTTGGAATACTTTCAAAGCAGTATATCTCACAATTCGTCTGAAAGAATTTGCTTTTTTGTACTGATGGGACATTAAAAATTATTCTATAACACCAACAAAATGTAATTACTATAATTCAATGGAAACTTTACAGGTCACAATATCGAGTGCAAAGGATTTGGGTCGCTGGAAATGCCAAATTTCTCTTTTTATATTTTAATTTTCAATTAGTTTTGATGAAATCGTATGAACTAGACTTTGTAGTTAGTTTATTTTGTAATTATAATTTATTTTTTACCTTTTTTTATTTAGCATCAGATCATTATAATCAAGAAACAAAACTTATTTACTTATTGAAATGAAAACTTGGCGAAAAACAGTCGGATCAAAGACCGAATTTTTTAATTTCTTTTTCTACTTTTTAATCGAAGGTTTTTTAATAATGTTACGATTATTTTATAAATGCTTTTTTTAAGTTATTTAATTGAAAGACCAAAATATTGTTTTTATTAATAATTATACATGAAAATGGTCCAAATGGAATTATTATTGTGATGCCAAAAATATTGATTTCGTGTTTATATATTTAAAAGGAAAAAGTTCTCTGTAGTTAATTTTTGCAACTTGTTAGATTACTTTTTGTTTTTAGACGTTTCACTGACAGATGGGTGTGGCAGTTTAATTAAATAATTCATTCAGAAGCCCATTGTTTGATCAAATACAGGATTTTGCTGCAGGATTGTTTTTACTAAAAAAATAAAATTTAAATAAAAATTTCTCCTTTTTTTCGAGTTCAGTCAGTGTTTATGAGAATTAGTGTGAAACGCATAATTTGTAAGGTGGATAGTCGTGTCATTGTTACCAATGTTCGGTTAAATCAGGAAAGTGAGTTGTAAGGGAAGCAAATAAGCTGTAAAATAGTTTAGCCTCAGAACAGATTTTGTGTAACTGGCCTTTGTTCCTAAGGGTGAAAAGACGGTAGTGTGTTGTGTGCCAATTCCGTTTCCCATCAAATAAATAAATAAAAAACGAAATTCTCATAATTTTGAAGCTCTTGCCTCTGCACTTAAGTCCCCGAGTTAATAAAAATCAAAATCCTCCCTACCCCTACCCCCAAAAATAGAACTAGGAAAAGCTAAAGCGTGTGTGAAAGACAAAAACAAAAACAAACAAAAAAAACAATGATCACCAAAACGAGAATAAATTCTAATCGTTTTAAATTATTTTGAGTAAATTTGTCTAATTTGAAAATTAGGGTAATGTGTTCTAGTTAAAAATTTTGATTTACGTAGCGGAGAATTGAATTCAAGAGAATAAAAATTGGAAAACTCATCGTCTGTAATAAATAAATAAATAAATAAAAAAGTAAAATTTGCTCAATGAAAATCACGCCATTTTGTTTTGAATGATGAGTTGATAACAGAAAACAATAAATTCAAAATTATTTTTAGTTTTTACAGAATTAAATTCTTTAGACACCCCCGAATTATTTGTTTCAATTTATTAAACAAAAAAAAAATTTTATAAATAATATTTTTTTATTTGTATATTAGACTATTTTTCATTGGATATTTTTTACTTAATATTGCCTTTAATTAAGAAAGAAAAAAAGAAACAAAAAAAACAAATTATTATGGGTGTACCTTAAATTCCAACATAATTGAACGAGGTATAATTGGTATGACTTTGGCAGGAGTGTAGCTGTCGGATTTTTGAAAGGAAATTTTTAAATATTTTGATTCCATTTTTAAAAAAAGCCTGCTTTTATTTTGATTTTGATAATGAAACAACATTTTGATATTAAAACAGTCCAAATAAGGATGTCTAGGGTTTTTAGATGGCGTTTTTCAGTGTTTTTTCTTTTGGAACTTTGGTGACAATCAAAAATTTGTACCAAGCTTTCATTTCTTTTGATAAATTAATTTGGATTTATTTGGTCATTTGTCAATTTATAAGATTAGTCATGAAGAAATAATTTGATTCCAGAGAGATGAATATAGATGGTTGGAATAAATTTGAATCGCGATTTTTGTTCAAATCCTTTCTGAAGTATCCTCAAGAGTTGAATGAGTATTTTTGTATATTGTTTTGGCTATTTCGCCGCATCAAAGTTTACAGATGACGAGTTTGAATGTATTTTTTAAGACTATAGACATCCTCATGAGTGTTTGGTTTCGATCTGCTGGATTATGGAAGTGGTATTAGCGAAACTCCTGGTACGATAACAATTTGACGCGGTGTGGTAGCCAAAACAACAATACTAACACTAATAGCGACAAAAACTCGCGATTATTTTTGTAACCGAAATTTTCCACCTTAAAACACAGAGCTTTCGTTTTTTAAGCCATCCAGCTTTCGTCCCAAAAATTATCACGTAATACCCATCGATCATAAAAATTCATAAAAATGACCGTTTTGTAGGACAAATGGATTATTAACAAATTCATCAAAGTTTTTCTAAACCGTTCTAATTATTATTTACGTTTGAAAGGTAAACGAGTTATGAAGCCATTTAATTCCTCCACATTTCGGTTGTGTATCCTCAAACAACTACACTTCTTCAAATCATTCCAGGAAAAATATATAAATAAAAGATAAATTCTTAAATGTTTGTAGTGGAGAAAAAGAAGAAAATTATTGTATTGTTAGACTGTAATGTGACAGAGATGTAATTTCACATTTTATATTTATATATATAACCGGATTAAGTAATTGATTGATTATTATATTAAAAATTAGCAAACTCCTTATTAGCGATTTACAAATAAAGCCGTCAAATTCTTAAAAGTGAATGATTTCATTGAGTAATGTTGTAACTGATTGATGTGAAGGCTTTATTGACGCAGGAGATTTGCTGATTTTTATTTAATTATTTATTTTTTTCTTTTGTTTGTTCGATTTCATAGGGAATTTGTTGAAAAATAAGTGTAAAAAGAAATTTTAATGGATATGAGTGTAATTTCGTTGTTAATACTCAAAAAATTTCTGACTGAGTAGAAGCAATTAGCGGAATTTTTTATGTGAATATATACACTTATATATGAATGGTAGTCGCTTGTTTTTCGTTTATTTTCTTCACCAGAAGCCTGCCTACGATTTTTTTCCTATTGTCCTCAAGCTAGAAATTATGCAGCTATGAGCTAAATGTAGCAACTTGCTATAAGTTCGGGCTCATTGTAATAAAATTTTATGGCAATTTCATTGCTAGTGATGGGAGACCTGCTGTTGATTGACCAAATCATCGACTATTAGAAGAAATCAGCATTTTAGAGCCCAATCAAAAATTGATAGAAATTGCCTAACCAAAACAACTGTAATATTTGAGAATCGCATATAGAGAGCTCGCTACAGTGGCTCATTTATAATTTTAATTTATAGTATTCTATTCAATCTAGATTATTTCCTTATTATCAGATAACCAAATCTACTTCCGGTTGTTAGAAATAGATGGGTTGTGTATGTCTGCAGTAATGCTCTAAGTTCGCCCAATTTGAACCGCAGTAACGGTCTTGGAGAGTATAGTTTTGCACATTTTCACAGAAGAAACTATTAACAGGTTTGCTTTTGAACTTAATTTTATTTATTTATATCGAAATAAATATTGTAAAAAATTCTAAATTAATTTTCATTATTTATTTATTTTTTTTCATTTAACATTTTATAAGGCAGTGCGTGCTCCAACAAAACTAATGTCAAAGATGGAGAACAACTGAAATTCAATACATAAAACCTAATAACTACATAAATATTACACAAAGAATTGACATACGAACCTCACAAAATACTACAGATTTATAAACATTAAAAACAGATTTTTAAAACAGAATAAAAACTGAAAGAAAAAAAGTTTTAATAAAAGTCGAGTGATTTTCTTCCGTTAATATTACATAAAATCGTTAAATGTTTCACAACCGATTGAAATTGTTTGAAAACCAGTTTATGAGTCATTTTACCTCGGAAAAAGTTTTAGAAGCCTGTGACGCAAAATGACGTCACTTTGATTAGTGCTAGTGCTAGCCGTACGCCCCCATGTGTAAGCAGTATCTGAAATGCTGATTAAAGAATAGTAAGTAAATTTTTCCTATTTCTTTTACCGTCCAAGAGATTTTCATGTTTTAATTTGTTTCAAAAACGAATATACTCCATTATTTTATATTTATTCGCGTTAAAACTGTTTAATATCCGTTTTTTTGTTCTGTTAATGGCTTGCCCAATTTTTCGCTATTTCACACGGTTCGATTTTTGCAAAGTGGTTGATTAAAATACTCGCTAGTCATGTCTCATATTGTTTACCTGCAAATTTCATAATTTGTTCTTTTTAAATTTGCACATCATAAATCGTTAATGATGGCTATGGAGATTTTGGCTTTCAAGCTACGATTTTTAAATCAGCTGCTTAAAGTCCGTTTGCAGTAGACCTCGAATAAGTCAAGTTTTTTTTTTCTCTAATACAACCATGTTTTGTTAACCTCAATGTCACAATTGCTATTAGGAAGGTTTATTATGAATTAAAACTTCAATAACTCCAATGCCGTATTGGAATTTGAAGGTTTTCACTGTGACAAAGTTTGGTTAGTTGTTTTCTATTGATCTGTTATTTTCTTCCTGAAAATTTTTCTAATGTCAATCCTGGCCGAATATTTTTGAGCAACGCTTTCCAATTTTTTAGCACAAAATTTATTTCTGAAATGAATTTCTTTATTTCTATGTATTATGTACTTGAATTTATTTAAAATGAAATTCAAGTTTTGTTAATATGTCAGTGTGCATTGAAATGTCAAATCTACTTTGTTGTGGTATTTTGATATTTCTTAAGCTCAGTTTAAATTTAAGTTCAAAAGATGAATTGAGAACAAATATAACCCATTTCTGTCATGAATTCAAATAAATTACCAAAACACTAATCGAATTTTTGTATTCTTTTTCTTTTTTAGTCGAGTAACTCTCCCTCTAACTGTTGAGGAGGTAAGAACTATAATTTTTTGGCCGCTACCATTCACTCATTCCCATCTTTTATTTACAGTATTATTTAAATTCCTAGATAGTTTCTCATATGCACATTAGCATTCTATTTTAATTTTGTAGATAAGAGAGAAAACAATAAATTGCATTAATTTATTTTTGTATTTTATTGTTAAATTTGAAATTTTGATTTTAACAATTTTATAAATTGGATTGTTTTGGGGATGTGATTCAAATTAATTCTTGTTTGCTTTTTCCAGTATCAAGTTGCACAATTATTTTGTGTGGCTGAAGCCTCCAAGGACAACACTGGAGGGGGTGAGGGTATCGAAGTACTCAAAAATGAGCCCTTCGACAACCACCCACTTCTCAGTGGTGAATACTCTAAAGGACAATACACATATAAGATTTACCATATAGCAAGGTGAGTAAGTCTTAGATTAGGCTACTGTCAAGATTTACATTATGTCTTTTACTTTGTTTTGCTACTTATCATTTACTTGAATAATTAAATATAGTGATGAGCTTGGTGACTTTTTGTAGAAATTGAGGTGGTGACACATCATCGCACAATATTCTATTTCACTTTCATGTATATAACATCATTAGTTTCTTGTTTTTTCATAACTTATTGATACAATATTACATTGAATAGATTTTTTTTAAAAGTATATTAAATATGACTTAGAAAGACAAAAATTATATATGAATGAATGTATTAAGCCTAGTACTGAAAAATGTCTTGAGGGTCCTCGATTTGATAGTGCACAAAATGAACCTTTTTACTTTTTAAATTTCAAATTCATCTAATATAGTACATTTCAATTTCAGTAAAGTCCCAGCATTCATTCGATTACTCCTTCCAAAAGGTTCTTTAGAGATCCATGAGGAGGCTTGGAATGCTTATCCTTACTGTCGGACGGTGATAACGGTAAGCAATTTTCTTTTATTTATTTATTTTTAAATTTATGGCATTGACGGAATGTTTCAGATAAGTTAACATCTTGATGTAAATTTATGTCTCTTTTATTTTCGTTTCGTTGCCATTTTCTTCATCGGAAGTTAAAAAAAGAGTAATGAGATTTTCAAACATTGATTACTGTTTTTTAGTGTTGCGTGGTCGGAGGACGGTAATTTTTTTTTCTTCTCTTCCGAGGCGATTAGCCTGTTCATAAACAAGGCCTCACCTTGTGCCGTGAATGACGTACTGTTTTATTTTTTTGAAACAAAAAAAATTAATTAATGTTTTTGAATTATCAATAATTGTTAGTGTTGATAAGTCAAAATATTTTTTTTGATAAGAATCTTTTGATTTGTCAGAGATTTTATTTTCCTTTTGAGGTAGGTATCAATTAAGAAGAGTTGTTAAAACTTTATTTTAAAGAACTTTAAACTTCCACGATATTTTAAAGAGTCGTGGAATCGAACGAAAAATTACGTCAAATCATAATGAATATTAAATTTTTCAGAATCCATTATTTTTGGGAAAAAAATTTCACATTACAGTTGAGTCCCATCACTTAAACGATAATGGCACGTCTGTTAATGTAAGTGCCTTTAATTAATGCCGAAGAAAGAAAAAAAATTGTTTCAGATTCTCATCAAGTAGGAGATGTCATCGCTTATCGACCGCTATGATTGCTTTTGCCAGTTAAATCTTTGTCCAAGTGTTGACAGGCAGTTGGACAACGACGTTGAGGGTGATGTTTAAAAATTGCAAGAGCATTAAAAATTAAATGAAATTTTTTATTGTTTGTCTGTTTCATGCGATCCTGGGAATGTGTCATATTGGGGTGGAAAAATTGTTATTATATATACAGAATCCTGGTTATATGAAAGAAAATTTCGTTATTATGATAGAGTCCTTTCATATCGATGATTCAGGACATCAAGAAAATGTAAGTGGTATATACAACAAAAGGTCGTTTGGTGTGGGTAAAAGGTTGCTTGCCGCTTTGAGAGACACCAGGAAACTTGAAGTGATCATCTATCTGTACATTGATTCTGAGACAAAGTCAGAAACGGAAATTTTAGATATAAAATCACATCTTACTGCTTATTCAGTTACTAAAATGTAAAAAAAAAAAGTTGAAACAGTATAAAAGGATGAAAAAGTAAACCATCTCTTTTATTAGGGACAGAAAACTGTGTTTTGAATTCAGATTCTCACATTTCATGACATTTTCCAAGTGAAATGTGAGTCATCAGATGGTTAATTCTCGGATGTTCTGGTGTCTCTCTTCTCAAATTCAACTTTTTTTTGTTGTCAAGGAATGTTGAGGATCTTTGTAAACGAACAAAGCCTCCACTAAATTTATATTTTGGAGTGTTAGTGAAAAGGTCTTTTCGTTCTGATTTTGTTTTTTGTTACACTAGTTTGAATTAGTAGGTTTTTTAAAATCAAGCACTTCAATAAGAATTGTTTGTTTGAGTTGTTATTTGATGTTCTGAAAAATTTGGGAAGTTCCTTGATTTCATTGTCATAATTTTTTTGTTTTGGATGAATTAAAAAAAATGAAATTGGGTCATGGACAGGGTTTAATTAACATCACGTTTTTCTTGTTTGCTTGTATAGCTCACCTAAATCTAAACTTTCCTTTTGAGGGAGAGTCAAGTTTTGTAAATTTTTCATTTCTGCTACTGTAGGTTTAGTTGGTTGTCTTTCTTTTTCTTGAGATGAACATCTTCCTGCGATTGGTTGGTTAATGATTTTCAGTCATTTCTGTTCTTCTGTTCTGCTTCCTGAGGGTCATGGGTGTTGGAGGGTCTTCTGGAATACTTGTTGTTCCACAGGGGTATCTTGGAAATAGAGTGTTCCGGTACAGGTTGCCAGAATAAAACTAAAAATTTATTTTGCTTCAAATTAATTTTTTTTTTGCGACTAAGTAGAGAGTCTTTGTAACATCCCTCAAATCTAGGAAACGATATTTTCCCAGACTTCACACCTCAAATGTGTTTAGCTGTACAGTTTAGGTTTATTAATTTGTATGCGTTGAGAGTATCAGGTAAAGTAGTCTGCATGTGTGTGATGGACTTGGTAAAGGTTTATGATTGAAGGGTGAGTATGAGGTTGTGCTTTAATATGGTTTATAATACTGCATTCATGCTTCTGTAGGTTTGGCACCATCTTAACAAGTAGACGAAAAACAACTGTAGATAACTTTTAACGATAGTATATTAGAGTGTATTAGAAAAAATATTGTTCAATTTTTTAGGTCCATCAGTTGTCTCCAGAGAAACTAAAGCAACGCGAAGTGGTCCACATAGACATCGCAAATGACAAAATTGATCCTCATGATTATAAGAAACACGAGGATCCGACATTGTTTCAGTCGCAAAAAACTGGCCGTGGTCCCCTCGTCGGGAAGTGGCAAGAAAAGGTGAGTTGAAATGAAGGAAGTTATTTCATAAGTATTGCACACTGAAAATACACAATGACAGGTTTTTGAGATCTTCTTTATCAGTGGGACTGTCCCTTGAAAAATAAAATCTTAAAATTTCAAAAAAGTTATGTCGTTCCTTCTGTACATAAATTAATTTTTTGAAGTCGTTAATTTTTCAATTCCAGGTATCACCTGTTATGACATGCTACAAATTAGTCACTTGCGAATTTAAGTGGTTCGGACTCCAAACGAGAGTAGAACATTTGATTCAGAAGTCAGAGCGACGATTGTTCACAACTTTCCATCGTCAAGTATTTTGCTCGATGGACAGATGGCACGGACTAACAATGGCAGATATCCGAGCAATTGAAGAGAAAACAAAGCACGAATTGGACAGCGTAAGTTGTGTTATCATTCACTTACCCCTAATTATACCTAATGCCTGTGAAAGCCTAATTAAATTTTAGATATAAGTACCAATAAAAATTTTAAACAAGTCTAATTGACTCACTTTAAAAATAGTGTTAGGTAACAAAGACTAGAGTCGGAGAAGCGAGAACATAAATGACTTATTGTCTCATAGATAAAGGTTACTATATACAACTCTTATCATTGTTAGATTTTGCGGTTTTAGTAATTTTGAGAGGATGATCTAATTTTCTCACTTTAGACTTTACATGTAAGGTCGTTTGATTTTAAACTCTGTCGCGTCCTAAGCCGCTAAACAAAAATCTCAAGTCTCATCAAAAGAAATGCGGCGCAGGCAGCGACAGGACAAAAGGAAAAACTTAGACGAGTCTCGAAGCGCCCGGAAACTACGAGGACTCTCTCTAATGTTAAGCTCATGGGAAGAGAAGCTTCCATAAAATTCGAGAAAGTTCGAGTACGAGTTTCCGGAAGCTTCGAGACTATTCTTAGCTTAGGTGAAGATATATAAAAGAGATCGCACTTCGCCGGGTAGTCAGTCTTGAATGAAATGTGTTCATGTAAACAATAAGTTGATTGTGAATAAACGTATTTTTAGTGAAGATAGAGTAATCATCCCACAAACTCAAAGATGGAATGTGGGTGAGTTTGTCTAGTCAGGGAATGGTCGAGAGCTTGTAATCACCCCCATGGTCAGAAATTAGATTAAAATTCAACTTGTAACTTGTAATAATTATTTCTGTTGCAGCAACGGCACAAGGGAGAAGTCAGGGGGATGAAGGCAGAATCTGACTGAAGATCTACCAAGAAGGTATCGCCGTAAACGACGATGAAAAGATCTCTCCCTTCCCTTTTACTACTTTATAATTTTTCAAACCTAATCAATCTCTTTATGTTTTGTCTTCTCTTTCTCTCGTTTTGTTTATTTCTTTCTTTTTTTGTCAAAAAGAAAATTCGAAGTTTGATTTTTTTCCATGGGACGTTCCGATTTTTGTTATTCAAAGAGAGATCTTGGTGCGTGAATTTATATAAACCGTATACACCTAAAAAAAAGAAATTTATAATTATTGTTAACGAATGGTTGACTTTCAAAAATAGGGGAAGGAATCCATAAACTTTTCTTGCTGCTTTTATTATTATTATTTTGTAAATTAAATATTTTGGACCGATTCGTTAGGGTGAATTTTTTTTTCTTCGATTTTTAATGCTTATGTTGTTTTTGTTTTGGGGTTGTACATTACAGGATTTAATGTATAAATTGTAAACTTTTTTTTCGAGATGCAACAGTATATGGTTACAAGTTGTATTATTTATTTTCTAGAATATATTTTTAACTGCTGAAAAATTTAATTTTCCGCACTTATTAATGTTCCTTTTAGCTAATTTTGTTCAATTACACATTCGTACTAATAACTACTAACCAGTTTTTTGAAAGCTCGATGGAACGATTTTTATAGAAGGCATAATAATAATAATTTTCTTGAGTAGAGATATAATAAATTACAAGCATTGGAAATTTGTTGTTTAGCGTTTACTACTTTTAAGGTTATCTACTGTAGTTGTGAATTAGACAAAAATGTATCAACACTCAGTTTTAAGATAGAGGAAAATCTTTCTTATTGTTTAAGAAGTTTTAAATTCCGATTGGATATGTGTTTATTGACCTGAGAAGTAGGTTATTTATTTTTAACGTAGGACAAGTTATTGTGATTTCGTGTGATTCGTGATGTCACACTTTTTTTTGTCGTTCGGGATTCATTAGAATTATCATTGTTAATCAGTCGGTTTTGCTCAACTTTTTCGTTTTGTTTCTGTAACAATTCTTTACAAACCTGGTGAGCTTTGATCATTTCCGGTATATAGTTTCAGTGTTTTGTTTCCTTTTTAAATTTTGATGGAGATATTTAGGTCATCTTATTTGTGTCTAGATATATTGATGATAACTTGTAACACCAGACTAATGAGATAGAGATTTTTGAAATTGTTATTCTTAAAATGTGTTTATCTATTGATGGGTCTTTGGGATATTGTTTTTAATAGGTGGGGACTTGTATTAATTAAATAAATGTTTAGGTTTCGAATTTGTGAATTTGAAAATTGGGTCAAGCATCCTAGTATAAAAATTGAGAAAACTATTTGAGTAGATTAATTGGGGATTTGATTAATTAGTATCGCTAAGCGTCTTGCCTGTTGAGAGCTGCACTTTTAAAATATTTTTCTTTTGAGAGATTTTTGACCGAAAGTTTTGAACTTGTTAGCATGATTAAGCTTTTGTTTTGGTTTTGGGATGGTTTTCTTTTGTTTGACTGCCTTTTTTTATTTTTAAATATCATTAACGAAATATTTAATCAATCCATAAAACCTTTATTGTAGGTCCTAAAAGCTTTAACTAACCTAAGTCTTCGAAGTTTGAGTTTCTATTTAAAAAAATTTGAGTTATTAAGTTAATAAAATGAAAACTAAAAGTTTCAAGTTATGTAATATCTCTATGGAAGGCTTTAATCTTTAAATTTCGTGATTTAACATGGTGTAAAAGGATTTTTTAAGGCAACATTTTGTATGGAAACCAAGTTTTAGTTTGATTTTGAAAATGAGAGAAGGCCAAATTTTAATCAATATTGAAATTAATTAATTTCTCTTTCTTTTTGCAAGTCAGCCAAATTTCAATTTTTGTATTTGCCGGCATGATTAGTTGTTGTATCAAATGATAAGGTAGCGCACCAATTTATGTGTAAATAATATATAACACATCAGCCTGAAACTGTTTTAGTTTTAATTAATTAATTGCTGGTCGATTTATTGTATAGTCGTGGGAATTCTGGAGGAGTAATAAATTGACTGAACATAAATACTGTGAATCATTAGCTTTAAACATTTTAATTGTTTAATGATGATAAAAATTTTCCGACATTGTCAAATCTTTTTGTAACTTAAAAACGAAAAAGCAGACGTTTTGGTTGTCCTTCCAATTATGTGACGATTAGAATGATTTGGTTATCAGTAATCGCTTGAATGGTTTCAATTCTATCAGTCTCTGTGATTAATGTGGACGCGACACCCTAACACCTGTCAGAACAATAATAGAACTGTCTCTTTTACAGAACTGCATCACTTCGACACGTAACAGTATTGATGTTATTTCAAGAAAGATAGAAGTCATGACATTAAAATTAGTGTAAAATATATATTAGCTTACTAAAAATGCCGTTTGATTAAAATTAGTTAATCAATTTTGTTGTTTATTATAAATTCCCAACTACTGGGAGGCTTGGTGTATAAGATATTTTGAGTACGGGGGTGTGTGGGTTGGGTAATGTCCGTCGACTAAGCGTTTACATTAAGATTACCTGTATAAGTACCGTGGAAGAAGAGACACTAAACTGGTGTTGTATACAAGTTTATTAAAACAGTTAGCTTCATGTGGTAGGATTTTAATTTCTGCCAAAATTCTTTGATTCATTTTTATTACTCCCCTGAAGAGGTATTTGGGTTATTGTTGATATTTTTAGGTTTTTAGATACCCAACCCATAACATTATTTAACTTATACAAGTTCTGATTTGGTGTCAGATCCAGTCAAATTTTTGTTCCGTTTTAATTTGATCAATAATCACTCCAGGATTTCCTAGACTGTATATATATACTTTGATCAAATGGTTATAAATAACTTTGGTCGCTTACGTCAAACCCTTATACGCTCATTTAAGCAGTCACTCTCACTAAAGAAGGTAAATCAAATTCAATTTGAAAATTTTGTTATCATCATTTCATGTGTGTTGGACAGCGTTTTAATGACATGGTGAAAAATTTATTGGTTTATGTACAAATTACGTACAAATTTGAAGAAATTTGCTCTCTTTTAAAAGAAATTAATTTAATCGACAAATATTTTCAAATCGCTCCGTTTTTAACCCAGCTGGAAACATATTCTCTCTCAATACTCTATGTTCATGTTGATAGTAAGAGGAGGTGACATGATGTATTATAACGTAACCAGCTCCTTTTGTCTTAGATTCTTAATCAACAATCAGACAACCAAGAATTTAAAAGTTTAAATTTCATTGAGGCTGTTTTGATATACCAAAATTATTTAGAAAGTTTTGCTGGGCGTAATATTATCACGATCACTTGGTTTTGAATTTTCAAATAATTTTTTTGCACCTATCATCAAAGTTAATAAATAAATAAAGGTCTTCCTAAATAATTAAACTGTGGAAATGATTTATTTGTTCGTTTGAAGGAAGGGAAGTTGCGCCTTGATGACTCTACGATCAGTGAATAAGAAAGTTTACCTAAAAAGTTCACCAATTTTTATGTTATCATGTAACTAATTAATTTTTTTGATTGACAAACACAAAATTTAATTAAGCGGTTGTAGAAATGAGATTAGTAACTCGTTATCTTCCTTGTGATTCGTCTGCCTGGCTCTTTTGAGAGCAGATAATTTTTGTAGATATTAAGTGAGTAGGTTTGTCACAAAAATAATTTTCGAATTAATTGAATAAAACACAAGGTTTTGTGGAACTAGAAGACCCCCATCGATTGTCAGTTTGAATTGGATAACACTTTTGAAGTTGAGTTAAATTCTTGTCCTAGTCTGTTCTATTTATAAATTAATTTGAATCTTTGTCATCCGCCATTAATATTTTCAAATCATACTAGAAATTCATTAACAGAATGGTTATATATATTTAAATATATCTCTTATATAAAATTTAGGTGACATTTCTGTCGTTATATAAAGGCAAGATTAATGTTAGTAGTTATTAAAAATGTAGAAGATAGAGATTTTGAATGTTCCAGTTGCTGATGAAAATATTTTTGAAAAATACAAAAACACTACAAAAAAAAGGTGTTCAAAGCTTGGAATTATGAAAAGTAAAATATTGTGTTAGTATTGTTGACTCTTATAATGGTTCCAAAACGTCAATTGTGTTTTAGTTAGAAAGATAACAAATTTTTGGTTACTTCTATTATTGCGTTCACTGCAGATGCTGTCAAAGAATGCTACTGGTAGTTAATTAAGTTCTCGAGGTAGTGTAAAAATAATCAGGCGTGAGTAAGTAAATCACACACACCACACTCAATTTAAAAATGTTTTAAAAGTGTTGCTAAGTTAATTAAATTTATTTAGATTGATTACATAGTGGCAAAGTCTGCTAGTCATAGCTGATAATTAAAAGCCGTTAAATTAGCTTATTATTATTAATATGACTTTGTTTTTTCTTTCTTTGGGCTTTTCTTTAATAACATCCGCCGTGAACAATTTGTGATATTCAATGTTCATAGTATATAGAATTCATCTGTTATTAATTGTAATTCTTTAAAAAGAGGATAAGAGAATTCTTAGATAAAAGGAAATTAAATATATGGATTAGCAAGGAAAGGAATGCCCATTTTTTTAAATTCCTCTACCTGGGAATAATTATTTAGTATAACATAGTATATATCAGAGATGGCGAACCTTTTTTGATGTCCCTGCCAGAAAGTCATAAAAATTCTTTTTTAAATAGGAGACGTGCCACAATAAAATTTCATTCGAAGTGTTAGCGTGGTGAAAACTATACATAAGTATAAATAAATAAACAAATAAAAGCAATTCTTCTTTAAACAATTTTATATAATGCGCATCTTTATATACTTCGAGAGAACCCCGGCAAATTTTAATACTAAAATGTATAACTTGACGGTTGTAGTTATCGTACTAATATAGGTATTCAGTACTACAAATTTATATAATAAATTATAAAAAAGTGCAGATTAATAATTTTTTATTAATTTCTATCAAAAAGGTTAGCTTTCTAAGAAAAATAATTTTGTTTTTGAGCGTGCCATCAAAATTTTCAAACGTGCCAGTTGTGGCACGCCTGCCATAGGTTCGCCATCCCTGCTATATATGATTGTATACATGGTTGTAAGTTTGGTGTGTAAACCTGATTCACTATTATCTTGTTAATTAATTTAGTTTTCACACCCTCACTGTCATTACATTAACTTGTAGGTAGTTTATTTGTTCAGGACGCAGACTACCAGTTATCTAATAGTTATACAATCTTATTAAATTAAATGGACTTCCTAAACCTGGATCGAAAGGTTGTGTGTTAACTAGCAACAGTATATATGAATCAAGTGGTTCAAAACCAACATTTAAATAAACAAATCTGTTCAAATGATAATGTTTTTGATAATCTTACTTGATAACAACAAAAAATTTGGCTAATATCACTGATAAAGTTTGATTAAAACCAATTTTAATTTTTTTTTTCGCGGGAAATTAATTCTGCCAGACAGTTAACGTCACTCGTGAAGTTTGTCTACCGCCACGTGTCTCACATCAAACGAATTTTCGGCCACTGTATAATAACCTTGTAAAGGTCGTGTAGAAAACTGATTTCCCAGTTGGCTTTACGTTAAAAAAAGAAAAATGTTTACCAAGTGTTTAAAAGGTAGATTCGTGTCATCGCTTCAGAATGGCAGTAAAAATTTTAGCACGACGTCTAGGGTAAGTTTTTAATTTGGGTTATTCCTTTCGTTGATGTATCATTAATTATGTATGATTCTGTATGTAAATTTTTAGGCAAATGTTAAAGTCCAAATCTCCGGAGCTGCAGGAGGGATAGGTCAACCTCTTTCTCTTTTAATGAAGCAGTCTCCTTTGGTATCACAATTGAACCTGTTTGATGTTGTAAATACACCTGGAGTCGCTGCTGATCTTTCCCATGTAGAAACCAAAGCCCCTGTAAAAGGTTTCACTGGACCAAATGAACTTAGGGTAAGTTTTAATGAGTTCATATTTATAATTTCATTAGTGCCAATTTGTAAGATAGAAACTTATCTGTAGTGTTTCTTATAAAATAATTACATAGCCAATATGTGTGATAAATTTGTTTTAAAATGATAACTTATAAATTTTATATCTGTGACATTACGTACCTTTTTCAGGACTCTTTAAAAGGAGCTGAAGTTGTTATAATCCCGGCTGGAGTTCCTAGAAAACCTGGAATGACAAGAGATGATTTGTTTAATACAAATGCTTCCATTGTTAGGGATCTGATTCAAGCTGTAGCAGAAGTTTGCCCCAAAGCATTTATTGGAATTATATCAAATCCAGTGAGTAGTAATCCTAATAGCATTGGTGATTTAATACTTTGAGGCTAGACACTTCTCATAGTGTGCTTCTTGCTGGATGAATAAATTTTGTCCAAGCGATATCTTATATCAAAGCATTAGATGTATGAAATTAATTGATGAATGGAATTTTATATATTTATAGCTTAAACTAATTTTATCACTACACTTAGTTTATTGGGTTTTGTATAAGTGGTTTCAACTGATTATATTGGTTCATTAGGTGAATAGTACAGTACCAATTGCTGCCGAAGTATTAAAAAAGGCTGGGTGTTTCGATCCAAACAGGCTCTTTGGAGTTACTACCTTAGATATTGTTCGAGCCAACACATTTATAGCAGAAGCAGCCAATTTGGATCCCAAAGATGTGAACGTACCAGTTGTCGGTGGTCATTCTGGTGTTACTATTATTCCCTTACTTAGTCAATGTAAACCATCCGTCTCATTTCCTGCTGATAAGGTTTCAGCCTTAACAGTTAGAATACAAGAAGAAGCTGGCACTGAGGTAAGCTTATTGTTATTTTACTTTATCTATGTTAAACTAATGAAGATATATATGTTCCTCAAGGTCACATAAACTGTTTTCAAAACAAAAATTTCCTTCTTGTTAGATATAAACATTTATTTTCGCTTCAACCTTGTGTGTTTTCATTTCAGTGTCGATTTATTTAACACTTTTGTTTATGGTGTCCTTGACCAAGTTTTAAATTCATTCAAAGCTCAAAATTTTTTTTTATAGTGCTTTATTCAGTCTTCAGTCAAAATGCTTAGGCATTTGTTTATGAGAATTTGGAATTGGTGGTTTTTATTGATATTCCCTTTTAATTTAATAATTGATAAGAGAAATTATTTTTATGAGATAATGTTGGTTTGTAATTAATCAGACCCCTTATGTGGCTCTTGAAAATGTCATGAGAGATTTATTGAAGAATTTCATACACAGAAAGCTTTAGTGGATATGAGAAATTGAATTCAAATTTTTTTTTCTAAGGTTGTCAAAGCGAAAGCAGGAGCAGGGTCAGCCACATTGTCAATGGCTTATGCAGGAGCAAGATTCGCAGTTGCTCTTTGCAGAGCTATAAGAGGAGAGAAAAACATCATCGAATGCAGCTTTGTCAAGTCTGATGTTACAAAAGCTTCTTACTTCTCCACTCCTCTTTTAATTGGGGTCAGTGTATAATATATAAAATCAATTCAGAAATCATTTTGCAACTTGTTCGAGTTATAAATAAAAAATTTGATTTTATATTTACAGCCAAATGGAGTCGAGAAGAATTTTGGATTAGGAAAATTGAACGCATTCGAAGAACAACTTTTGGAAAAAGCTCTTCCTGAATTGGAGGCCAATATCAAAAAGGGCGAGAACTTTGTCAATTCTTAAGTCATAATTTAATCAATTAAGAGCTTAATTCTTGGAGCTTTGAAAACAGAATTTGAAGGAACTGATAATTTAAAATTAATTTACAAACGTTCAAACCATAAAACTTGCAGTCAATAAAAAAGTTAATTCCCAATAGTCAATAAACACTTTTAAGATATTAAATTTTCACTCTGTGAATAAAATTTAGTTTGGACTTGGATAGGTAGAGAATTGGAAGTTAAAATTCTTGCCAAAAAACGTGTGATGTTTTAATAATAATTCAACTTGCCTTCTAGTAAAAATAAATTTCGAGATATAATTTTAATTCTTTGTTTTTAAATTGGGGGTTTTTGTGTTGGTTCGAATCAGTGTTGTGTTACTTCTAACAAAGGTATTCCATGCATTTTTATTTTAAAACTAAAATGTTCAAAAAACACCTGTTTTGAGACAGTATTTTTACATATTTATTACTGTATCGACGAAACCTGTAACATTTAAGTATTCTAAAGGACTTGTTAATATAATCATTTTCTGAGTTATGTTTTGTTAAATCTAGAGCTATCTTTGGTATAAATTTATACTCTGCCAACCTGAACATTCTGTTACTGGCCTCGAATTTATTTTATGCTTGGTTTAAATTTTACACAGATTAGCCAACAAAGTTCAGTCCAGCTGTAAAGTTGGACGAATCATCTGAACAAGATGGCGTAGGTTTGGGAGGTGTCTTCATTGCCCAGTAAAAGTAATATTTTGTTGGTGTTAAAGCATTTTTCTTGTAACAAAAAGCGAAATTTCACTGCCGTTATTTTAATTTGAATTTGTAGCTTAATTTTAATTGTACAAAAGTTGATTAACGATACTTTGCCCAACGTGCAAGATTTTGACTACTTTCCTTTAGAACCCATTGCAGTGCAGTGTAGTGCGTTCAACTTTTCTCTCTTTCATAACATATTTTGCAATTTTTGTGTGGCTATCTCCTTTTTGATGTTCATCCATCATATATATCAGAAGCTTTTCCTGTTGGTTGAATGCTACTGTATATTTTTGAATTGATTATGTATTATTTAAATAATATTCTTCCTTAATAAGCTTTGTGTTCAGAAATAAAATTTTTAGTTCCTGATATTTGTCGAGCAATCAAATTTTCCCTTTTCTTGTCTTGCCTATAACAATACTACACAAGTATAATACTAAACATTTTTCTAACCCTTGTTTTAACTCTGGATTTACGGATTGAGATAATTTATTTATTCCTTTAAAATTTTATTAATGAAGCTTAAATATGATTTACTGAATGGATATATTAGTGCTTACTTATTCAAAATATTTGCAAATAGTGTTTACTTTAAATTAGTAAATTTCATTTAAATTTTGGGTTTCGATCAGTCTAAATGTAAAATAATATTTTGTTATCAACATTTATGAATACAATGTGGTTACGATTAACAATTGGTTAGGAAACTATTATTTAGTTGAAGTTTTGGAAATTTTGCTAAATTCTTTAGCTCCTAATTTTGTTTAAAAATTTTTATTTATGTTTGTGGTTATCTAATTTTGTTTTAATTCCATTTTGTGATTCTAAACTTTGATACAGCTTATTGCTAAATTTACAGGGTGAGCCAATTTGATTTATACATTTGAAATTTAAGATATGAAATACACATATACATGTTTGTTTTAGTCGCATAATGAAAAGTATACTAGTGTAAATTGTTTTTTACATTAGTATACTTTATATAGTATAACTATAATAAAAAATAGTATAACTACTTATAAATTTTTGTTTGCAGTAAACTTGAACTTTGTGGAATTGGTAAGATTGGCTCACTTCAATAGAAATAGGTTTGCAGTCAGTATCCATAAATCCAGTGTTAAAATATCTGTAATCACATTTCTTACTCAAAAATAACTGTACATTCTCTTATAAATAATAAGAATAATGATCTTGATCAAATACTGTACACCCACAAATGTATGTATGCCCCTCTTGGCGCCAACCAGTGTGAAATTGATTTTTTTAGTGTAATAGTTACCATATTCAAAGAGAATGTGAATGTTGGCTCAGAAGTGATACTCTAAAGCTCTTTTGGTTGTTGAAGTCATACGGTAAGTTCAACTGTAAAATGGCAGAAAGTTGTGATGATGGTCGTTAATTAATGTGAAACATTTTTTATCTTATTTCAGACAATAAATAGAAGTCATGCTACCTATGAGGGTTCACTTGTCTACTAAAACAACAGATAACATTTTGGCCCAGTAGAAATGAGAAGTAATAGGAATGTAATGTGGACTATTGGTATATATTGTATAGTATATACTTGATTGTTTCAGACTCCAAAACTGAAACATTTTGAGGTTCATTACCACCTCCATAATTTCTGATGAAACATTTACGCAAACCGACACCTACTTCCCTTTTCTATTTTAATAACAAATTTTCAGATAGGCGGGGGCTTAGATGTACAAGTACCTAACTTTTAATATATGGCGACAGAGATAAAACATTCTCTATCGCTGACAAAGTCAACGAGTTTCCTTTCGTTTATTAATAACGTTTATTAATCACTTTGATTGAACCTGTCCAAAATTTTCCTTTCCTATTAACGAAATTAAATTTTATGGACAGTCCACCCTTCACGATATCATAACAAAACAAAAGCCTTTCGTAAAGTTATCAAGGGTTCGACCAAATGTGGTCTCTCTCTCTCTCTCTTTCCTTCACGTAGGAGGGTTTCGGGCTGATTTCAAAGCGCATTGGTTCTCTTGGAACGCATAAAGGCAACAGGTTTTCTCTTGGTTCCCTCACTTCGTTACTACAGCTCGAAACTTTCGCTGAAGCATCACCGCATCCAGTCAACTCAACGTAAGTTTCTTTCTTTTTCTTATTTATTCATTTTTAACTTTTTATGAATTTTCAAATTTCATGATTAATTAGTAACACTGGGAAATTCCTTGGTTTTATAAACAGTTTGACAAAATTTTTTAAAATTCTTGAATATTTCATTTAGTTTCCAAAACTTTTAGTCATGACCCAATATATAAGTTTAAAAAATTTGGTTTTTCAAATTTGAGGTTTCTGTATAGTTCAACTATTCAAAAAACTTATTTAAAATGATAAAGTTACAAACATATCTAAACTTACTTTACCTTACCTTTTATCAAATAATTTAGTTCAGTTTATAAAAGTAACGGTCAGTGGTAATGCCTTTAATCAATTTGACTAAATTTTTAGGTTTTATATTATTTTATAAAATACTTCTTGTGCCAAACTATCATCAACTCAAATTATATTTTGAGAAAAGTTTATTTTGTCTTATTTAAATACTTTTCCTGTTTTCATGAACACTCATATACATGGTCAGTTTTCATTAAATGAAATTAGAAGAGGTAGTTAGTCAAAAAGTTACTCTGCCCCATGGATTTAACATCCTTTTTAAATATAATTATAGATCTAAAGAGTTATTTGCTTTTATATTATACTCATTATTATTGCTAACTGACCAAATTCTTGATAATGATGAAGAGGAGGGTGAAAGAAAAACTTTGACTGTGAAATTGTGAATTTAAAATTGACTATAAAATTTTTAGTATCTTGTATAAAGAAAAGTCAGTATATAAGCTTTTATTATATATTTATATTGTGAAGAGACCAATAGTTGAGAGAAAATTTTTCCCTCAAAGCACACAAACTAATTTGGGTTGTTAAGTCCTAATGTCAAAAAGTGCTCTTTCAAACTTTTTATAAGTAGTTATTAAAATTTGATGAGTATATAATATTGTGACCAAATGATTTTATCACAATTTGTCATTTCCAATCATATGAAACTTGAAAAACTTCTAAAAATTCATTTTTTGGTGCTTATAGTAAGCTGCTAGTGGTAATTTATGTTTATTTAAAAGAGTAGAGTTGGAAGGAAAACAAATTTTAAATTCATGACCTGACCAGAATCTATTTTAAATATAACTGGTTTGTGTTAAGTTAAAATTTTTCTATGAATATTTATAAAATTCTAAAGCTTCATGTTTCCAAAAGTAAATTAGAGGTTTTTGATAAATTTCTACGATTTGAGACAAAGTTTTTACAGCCTTCCTCTCACACTATATAGTGTAAAAATTCTCTGCCAGAATGTTATTCGTTAGAGGAAATAGTGAAAGAGCGAGTAATATATTATATATATATATATATTTCCTTCTTTTGATAGATAGGGTTTTAATTAACAGATGGATTCAAGTTTTTGTAATGAATTACACCTATTACCATCTATTACTAGTTTTCACTGTTCTTGCCAGTATCTCATTTGCTCGCATCTATTAATAGTTTAGGTTTCTTGATTAATCACCTTATTTTGCCATCTTTAAGTAGGTATTCAGGTTCCATTTTTGTTATATATTGTTTGGATAAGTTAGTAGATGTGACTAAGCCTAATTCCTTCAACAATTATAACCAGTGGCCCTTCACTACAGATTACATATCACTATATAGACTATATCACTGTAGGTTGACACCTGGAAAAGGCTCAAAATCAGAAGCTCAAATTGGAAAGCGTTGAAGATAAATAATTCAACAAAGCTAAGCGTAACTTTATCATATATTTAACACATTTATCAAGTCATATTTGTCTAAAACATTAAAAAAAAGGTTATACTTGGATGTCAAGCACTAGCCCGTACTTTTCCCTCCTGTGTCCGTTTCTCTCACCTTTTTTTTTTTAATTAACATCCTTTTGTATAAAATTATCAAGCGTATATTAATTAAATATTGGCTTAAAATTTACTTGTCTCAGTGGCTAAAGCAAATAAGTTGCACTCCGGGCTATTATTTAAGGTCGAGTAAATTCATTGTGACACTAAAAAATTTGCACTCGTCTTTTGATCTATGGAAGAGTGTCCGCTGATTCCCTTAATAAAGGTGTCCTCATTAGTAGAAGGTTTGCTCTCGATCATACAGGCATTTATAATTTCATAAATATTTTGATAATAATACAGCTTTCAAAATAATCAAAAGGTCTGAATGAGGTCAGAGGAAATTCTCTTCTTCAAAAAATTTGACCATGAGCTGAGCAATAGCCAGAAGAATGCCATTCCTAACATTAATCAATCTTCCATGAAATGACTGACAACTCAACTAACTTACCTTAATTAAATTATAAATTTCATAAACCTTTTTTTGTTTACTTCATATTAATCTAGTCAATAATTCAACTAATGGAACTAATGGAAAATTCATCATTTTTTTGAGAGCAAAATTTTGTTAAGAAAGCTCATTCATTTGAAAGGAAAAAAAAATTTTCAATTCATTGTAAGAAATGACTTATTCAATAAGTATGGGGAGGAAAGGAGTTTAAGTGATTGAATGACTGACACAGAAGAATGACACAGATTGAATGAAGACATAAATTTTGTGATATATAAAAAACATCTGAAAATGTCACATTTGATGATTTCCCTACTGAAATTGTTTACTTTCTGATTAATTTCTTATTGATGTCATTCTGGGTGATGAAATTATTTTTAATTAAAGCTCATAATTGTTTTCCCTGTTAATCTCATCAATCTCAATTCTTATCTTCCCTCTTTGTGTTGATTACAGTTCAATTGCTTGGTTTTTGTTTGGTGGAACAAAACCTTTCTGTGTAAATTTATTAGAACATTTGCAAATTTGTTTTGGAGGAAATTACCACACAACAGGAACACCCAAAGTTTTTTACAACTCTTCTACAAATTTCATTAATTTTACTCTCATCATATCGCTCCTTCTAATTATAATACTCTTGAGTAATGTAAAAATTCGTGACACGTCTCACTGTTACGCCCTCATTTGCAAAAATCACAATCACGTCTTCCTCTGTTGGTTACTCTTTTAATCCAAAATCATGTTTTCCCACAACTTTGGTTTAAAAATTTTTCTTTATTCCCTTTCAGGACAAAATGCAAATCCAAACTTTTATCTGCGTCTTGGCGGGCTTACTTCTCTTCTCTTGCACTCTTCAGACGGCTGTTGCCGAGTCTGATCAAGGGAAGATGAGAAGTATGGCAGAAGTTTTGCAGATCCTGCAGAACCTGGATCGATACTACTCCCAGGCTGCAAGACCTAGGTAAGTTTTTTGTTTTTGAATAGAAAATGTCAAATGTCAACAATTTGAACAGAATTAATTGGTGTCTTCCCACCCTCTGCCATCTGGTTATGAGGTAACATTTAACATTTTGTGACTTTTATCGAATCGAAACAGACAAAATTTATCGATATATTAATCATTCTAATCGGAGGTAAATGTCAATTCAATAAAAAAATGATAAAAAGCGGAAAGTAATAAATTATTGCGATTGTAACAATTAAAAGGCTCTTGATGTGTGAGATATGGAAGCATAACATGAAGAGATGGAAGAGGAAGGTGAGAGTGATGCGTGACTCCTTTGTCTCCCATAACTAATGTGAATATTACCCTCAACGTATTATCACTGTCGTTTTTAATTTTTTTCACCATTTATCTTGTAAACGCCATTTCCAATTATCAACGATAATAAAACACACACCAACTTGAGATGTTAATCCCGTTTGTCAGGTACCTTTCCGCCAAAACGTTTCACAATCCAATTATCAAGCACCCACTGACATAAATCACCCACGTGACTTTTGAACAACCGTTGTCACTTTTTGATGAAAGAAATTAATTCATTCGTTCATTCTAATCGAGTTACTTTAATTCGGTGATTAGCAATTGTTACTATAAATTAATTATTATATTTTATCGAAAGGTCTTTTCTGCCTGATTGCCGATTTCAACATTTTGTTAATAAAAAAATGGGATTTTGGTATTACACCAACCGCCATTTTGTTTTCGTAAAGCATTTTCAATCGGTCATTGGCTATAATGTTTAGTTTTTTGTTAGAACAACTCTTCGTTTTATTATCACTTGGAAGCTATTAGTCGTTGAGATAGTGAAAGGTTTCAGCAAGTTTGAATGAATAAATTCCGTGAAAGCTTTCATTAGAAAGAAAGGTGAACGTGGATTATGGCCACTCGAACTTTTCGTGAGTTCAGAGAACAATATTTTCTCTTCTAAATGCTTTTTCGCAGCATCATTAATCGTATACATTTCAGTAATTATTTCGCCTGTCTAATGAAAAACTCGGGGAGGCTAACAGTGAATGACCTAAATAGTGAATTCATTAAGGATGGATTAAATTTGTGGAAACCTTGAGTTTCGTGGGGGGAAACTTATTTAAAGAATCTCTCAACTAGTTTGGAATCAGCTTGGAGTGAAGAAAAAGCTTCAAGACTTACCTTTTCTTCAATCTCATGTGGATTTCCTCCAAAGTGAACCAACCTAAATCATTTAATTAAGTAATTTGTTTTTTGAGGATTTCATCAAGTGGGTGGGGCAGGAGCGTAATGACGTGAATTCCTTTTGAATATCTCGTGCAAGAAGGCTGTTTTCCTGTACAATACAAGAAACACTTTCTTCAACATAACCCAGATAACACTAAATCCGACAGCGTGATTTGTTGAACAGTATTTCTCAGAACTTTTTTTTTTGTTGTAAATTAAATCAACCATTAAAATCGTTGAATTGAATTATACAAAATCGCAGATTAATTTTCCAGGTCGACTTTCCCAATTTAATAAATGAGAAAAGAGATGTCAGTTCTCTAATTGCGTCGGACTGAAAATTTTATTTTTGATGCAAATTCTTTGTCTTTCCCTCTCATTAAGACTTAATGCGAACCATTAACTCATGATTATGATGATAAAAAAAAGAAGAAGACGATAAAATTAAATTGAGTCAGCTTAAAAGAAGGGAAGTTGACTTTCTCAATTAGGACACCCTCGAGATGAAGATTGTCTACCACGTGACAGTAAATCCGAGAAAGAATGAAACAGGAATTCATTTTCTGTTTTCTGCAATTGGTGTATGATTTATTATGTTAAGTGATTTACTGACGTGTAATAAAACATTTATATACCTGGTTATAACTTCTGCTCTGATTTGTTTTAATCAAATACTTTGGTTTTGATTGTTTATATCCATTTCATACTGTTTATTTTGTAGAATTTTTATTTTTTTACAAATTCTAGATATTTAAAGACTATTCTAAGTCTTGAATTTTATTTATGTATATGAATGAAAACTCTTAAACACAATTTATTTGACACATAATTGTAGTAACTACACCCTGATGTAAGTAGAGTATAGAGCAAGGGTCTACAACAGTCCACAAACCTAATTAGCCCTCCTGGGCAAACCTAAGATCCTAATCATATTTTTGGGTATCTAAAAACAGACTAGCTGACACAAGCCATAAAATTGAATATATTAATTATAGGTGATTTATCCTTACATAATTTAGAATATTTAGACTTAATTTTGTGTCTTTAGAGAAAGTTTTGAGGCCCCTGGTTTAGGGAACAATTTATAACAAGTCCCTCACCAGTCAAAACTTAAAATTTCACACTTACATATGAGCTTTAAAGCGGCCTTCATTAGTCAGGAAAGAGGGGTCATCCAATTTGAAATTTTTTTCACTTTACACAAAAACCAACAGGGATTAGAACTTGTACTTCAGTGTTATCAGAAGACTCTTGTTCAACTTAACAATCTATAGGTAGTTAGTATACAGACAACTTAGTATAGAAATGTATTGCTAGATTTATAGTAGACATGTAGTAGATATAGAACAAATACTTTTGAGATTAGTGATGAAAACTAAAACTTGAAGAACTACGTGCCATGTGCTCCCACGTCAATCCCATGCCAATGTTTCAAACTCTAAATGACAATCTTAAACACCGACCTTTCCACGCTTCTAAATCGATGAACCAGTAAACTTTTCGAGTCAGTTAAAAACTACATATTGAATCAGAAAAGTTTGTACTGATTTCTACATCACAAACACAATCCATTACACAAAAGTAGGTTGTGAAATGTTTCTGCTAAGTAGTTATGTCAGCGAACAATGGAGAAAGAGGGAAGGAAAGGAGGAAGAAGGTTAAGTAAAACGTGGTAAGGCATTTAAAAAGCTTCGTGATATGTTGATGACTTTCTTCATTAAATATTTTCCTCTATTCGGCGAAATTCACCTGGAAAAAGGAGCCTTCGATTCTCAGATTAATAAATCAAACTCTATTTTCCTGTCTATTCTGATAAAAGGTCTGTGTCAGCAAATTTGTCATTTTTCCCTCCAATACCCGTGACAGCTTTTTGAAATTTTAATCTCCTCGTTGGGGGTTTTGACTCTTTTTTTCTCTCAACAATAAGGAAACCAGAAGTCTCTCATTCCTCTCAAACTTTTTCAATTTTTGCGGTTTGACTAACTCGGTTCCTTGTGGCAGGTAGTCCGTACACGGACGTGTCTAAAATACAAGAGGCCGTTCACAAGATACGTCTACGCGAGCTGGACCGAAATTATTTACAACGAACGAGGCCGAGGTCAGTTGTTTCTTATTTGCTGCAGAAATTCTATTTTTTGACGATCCGTTTTTATTTTGCCTGCGAAAGATAGTTTCTTCAATAAAACTTTATTTATATTGCACTATCGCATAGATTTTCTTGTACATATATATGGCATGCTAAATTATCTGTAGCTAAATGACTTTCCTCCGTCATTGGTAATTCAGTTATTCAAAAATGGTGAACTCTCTCTTAAGCTGTCTTTGAAGAAGCATTACACAACTATCCAATTTTATTCCTCTTTCCACCCTCTCTAGCTTAGCTTCATTCCCTCTCAAATTTTGGTAATTCAAGCTTTGGTTTATGCAAAAACCATTTTACTCTCACCTTTTATATAAATAAGGTCAGTTATAGCAAAGTATAACTTGATACCAAACGAGAGGGTTGAATTTAATGTTCAGCACACACCTTCCATCACACAATTATACAAATCACGTTTTCAAATTCAGGGAAATGACTAATTACATGAACAGCTTACCTAAAAAGCACTTTTTTGGGGACACAGGGAAGAGTAATTTTGTACTTTCACATTTCCAACTGATTAATGAAGGCCGAATTGTGACTACAATGTTTGGTCAAAGGAACAACCCTTCAGGTGCTTGATAGGATTGAAATTAAATTCATCTCAACATAACTGAGGTTGTGTTTGCCTTTAGCTCTCAAAGTTTAATTATAACAATCAAAAGCTTCATGTACAAAAATTGTGGACCTGATTAAAATTATTTTTCTTTGAAAACAACTTTCCTTGAAGAAAAACCTTTTTAACCAACAATTCATTTTATTTTTGAAATTGTTTTCAGGCAAAAAGGAGTTAATTTAAAAAACAACTCTGACATGAAACTGTAGAACTTTGTCAAAGGAAATAACTATTCTAAAGTTGAATAAAACAAGAAGAAAGTTGAAGAGTTAAATTTTTGAATTCAGAATTTATGACTTGTACTAAATTTTACTCACGTTTCAAGCCTACCATTAAAAAAGTTTAGTCAATAATCCATTGGAGAATTAAAAATTATTTTGATCCAGGAGGATTCTGATTGCCTTAGGGTTTTGCTTTTCAATTTTTTTATTCTCAAAACTTTGTTTTGATCCTTATTCAAGGTCATAGTTCTTTTTCAATTTTTTTGTAAAATAAATTAAAGTTGTTACTTATGTTTCAAAACATTTAAAGAGATAACAAAGTCTGTATCATCTTGTTTTGCTTCAGTCTAGGATTGCTATTTAGTATTTGGGTTTCTCATCTGTCTTAATTTTTTGATTCTTTCTTCTCTTAGTTTTCCAACCTTCTCAAGTTATAGACCCAAAATAATTTCATGTTTCATTTCAGGTTTGGCAAGAGAGGCCATCCCAACATGGAAGAGCAAATGCTGGTGAGTATCATTTGTTTGGCCTAAATCATTTATCTTCTCCAACTGAGGGAACACTTTCTTATATAATGTGTTCCTCATTGAAAAATTTTGTTAAAAGGAATCTTTTGAAAGTGTTTTCTATTGGCTCTCATAATTAAACTTTTGTTTGTTTTGTTATTGTATTTTCAGACTGGTGAAGAGATTCCAGCAGGAGACCGTCAGCTCTGGGAGCGTTTTGTTCGGTGAAATCAGTAGACAAAATTTCGACATTTCGTCTTTTTGTTGTTTTAAAAATTAATAAATGTCATCTGTAGCGAAATAGATTAATTTAATTTCATGAATTGAATTATTTTTTATTACAATTGATATACTTCCTTCGATTTTCTAAAAATCCTTAAGAAAGACCAAACTCCTTTCATTTGTTTATAACCCCCTCAGAGAACTTCCTCTCTCTTTGGTAGGGCAGTCAGCAATTAAAAGAGCTTGAAGAAATAGAAGCTTGTTTGAAGAATGGACGTCTAAATTCAAGAATACAGACAAACTGGATGAGGTGTGAATTTAAGCAGAGGTAGGCCTATATATTCAACATTTTCAATATGGAGCGCTCACTGTTATGCTGTTTCTACTTACACCATTCTTCTGTTGTTAATTTCCCTATTAACGGTCACTTGGGTCTATGGAGAAGGCAACAAGCTAAAGTAGGTTGTGAAAATATGAAAAGGTCCTAGTCTCAGGAGTTTGCTGATGAAATAATTCAAATATCACAACAGAACTCTATCTATTTGAATAAAACAGCTTATAAGACACATCAGGGCAATACAGTACACAGTAGACAGAACACATACAGTAGATAAGTGTCGTGTTTAATTAAATTGTTCAAATTCCCATGTTGAAAAACAATTTTAATAAATTTTTCGCATTATATGTATCCTGAAAAATTTTTACAAGTCATATTAAATTGCCCTTGTTTTAGTTTTGTCTGACACTCCTGTTTTAAGCTATTCATTCGGATTTGTGTTTTATAATAAATTTATACAAAAACAAGTCTTCACTTGAAAAACTTTTAGGTAAGTGTCATCACTACCATGCTGATGAGGTATTACACAATTTTTTCAAGCAACCATCTTCTTTTCCTGCTTTGATTTCAATAATCTTCTTCTAAAACAAACAAAAAGTAAAGAAAATTACCATTCTAGCCTAATTCCTACTTATATTGAGTGTCTCATTTATTCTCAAGCACTTCAAAATAATAAGTATTTGTTGGGCCCTCATTTTTGTCTTCATTCATTCTCTAGTTGTGTCAACCAAGCAAACAATTTCAAGTTGTTCCAAAACAAAATTGCCAAAGTGGCTCTCTTCCTTAATTAATGTAATGACTTTAATCAAAATATCATAACTCCTTAAAATATGGCATTGATGACCTGTTAAAATTGATGAAAACTTTAATTACATTTATAGAAAATTAAACTTTCAAATTTTCCACGAAAGGGAAATTTCCACTTAAAATTACCAAGTGAATAAACAGAAAATTTTGAGAGAAGCTTTTAATTGGAAATCCAAATAAGGAGAAATTGGTCCTTCACATCGTTTCCTTAATTTCGTTAATTTATTTTTCGGTTTTAAACATGAAAAACGATACATGAAATACAGCGAAAAAACGGAAATTTTCATCGAAAAGGACGGCAGCAACTGCGAAAACGAGTATTTCTTTTAATTTTGAACTTGAACGAATTCCTACAAAAATTTGGGTCGGTTTGCTAAGGTTCTTATCTCATTAAACATAAATTAATCTCAATTTTTGGATAAATTATTTCCAGAAAAGTAGAGTTCCAGTCAAACGAAACAAATTGTAATTAAAAAGTTATTAACTTCCCTCACCAATCTGGAGAAGAAGGTTTGCTTATTAGAATGCTTATTCTTTTGAAAACTTTAATTCAACTGGAAGAAAAATTTTAGGTTCACATAGGGTTCATAATGCCAGCAGCTTTCCGCCAT
Organism: Columbicola columbae; assembly: GCA_016920875.1. Lineage (NCBI taxonomy): Eukaryota > Metazoa > Arthropoda > Insecta > Psocodea > Philopteridae > Columbicola > Columbicola columbae. The sequence continues at coordinate 8,224,237 of JADMLL010000007.1, forward strand.
TTTGCCTGCTCTTGATGGCGTTCCCAACTCGCAAACGGGGTTAGAGTTTAACAGTGTAAAAAGTGTACAGATCATGCTAAAACCTTTCTCTAGGCCTTTTTTCCTTTTTCAAAAACATTTTTAGGAAAATGAAAATGGCAAAATTACCATAGTGAGGCATGCAAAGGGAAACTCATCAATCGAATTACCTCGAATGAGATTTTTAAAAATATTAATTAAAAAATTGACTCCAGACCATGAAATAAAGGCTTAATCTTATTTTTATTTTAATAAAGCCCTAGTTAATGGGTTTTGGGATAATCAAAATAATATTTTTATTGAAAAAGTTTTTGATGACGTTCGAAAGGAGTCCTCATTAAAATCTAATCACGTTTTATGATACGAGGCTTGATGATTTTTTAAAAAATTTTGCGGCCATTATCTACTTTAACGGTAATTTTTTTTTATACATATATCACTAATTGGCCATTTATTTTATCAATAAGGATTCTCACCACCTCCGCTTTGTTTTTCATAATAAAATCCCACCTTCTTGTCAGTTGGTATGTCTCAACCAGCAGTTTTAACCTTATATAAGAGCTGAGTCAGTTAAAAATTTTCCTCCACATATCCCAACCATCTATCTAACCTTTTAAACAGCAGCACATTCCTTCAGTGAAATTATTTATAGTTTCTGTTGACTAATCATTGTTTTAGATATAAAATTTAAGTCATGTTTAAGCCAACCAATCAAATTTTAGTATTGTTATCAACCTCATGGAACCCAAAAATGATTTAAAACATTTTCTTCTATTTTGCCTTCAAGTCACAGAAGAGTTCAGTAGAAAGGAACATTATTTGTTTAAAGAATTAAAAAAATATATTTTGAAGCTATAAATTACAAAAGCTGAAGTTGAAACTAACTGAGACACTAGAAATTTAAGAAAAAAACTTACTAGACTATTTTTGCATTGTTTTGAGCATTGTGAAGAAAGTATAAGCTGTATTCATCACCTGTAAATGTAAAGTTTTTCTTCTTCAAATTTATTATCAGTCAAATAATTATTTGTTGGCATACAAAATTAAAAGATAGCAATTTGACTTTAATATGGAAAAAAGCTAAAAAGATATGTAAGCTCTCCTCCTTGCTTACTTATTATAATTGCTCACAATTGATGGCAACTTACTGATGCTAAAGTAGGTAAAGAGACTATAAAAAAACTTCCAGCTTTCATAGTTACAGGTTTTTGAACTCGACGCAAAACCATTTTTGTGTTATTACAGATGTTCTTCTTTTGAGACTCAAACCATGTACCAAAATATACTCCATGAGACACGGAAGCACTCTAAAATATATAAGCAATATTAGGTTTAAGAAATACTGGAACAAAATGATGACACCCAGTGATCATCAACCCATCACAAAGGTTGTTGGTTCTACTTTCAAAAAAAAATTGAAAAATCTCAGATGGATATGAACTGTATAATGTATAAAAAATTATTTAAAGTCATATGAAATTCACCTTTTCAATGATCTGTTGACCATACCAACAGTACAAGAACAATTGACCCAGTTTAATTGTTACATAAATAATACATTTTACATAATGAATTACACCATTACTGGAAATCTGAAAATATTATTAAACAAGACCCTTGACTAATAGAAAAAAAAATTACTTGAAGATTATATTTTAATAATAAAATGAGACTCACTCTGGTTATCTGAAACAAACCTAAGCAGATTAACAGAGAACTAGACATCAATTGAAACATCAAAAATCTTGAAAAAATTGCCTGCACCTTTTCCACCAGCCTGAAAGCAGAATATATTTTGTAACTTTATTCAATAGTTTGTGTTTATAATAAAAATCTCTCTAACATAAATTAATAATCAATAATATACAGTTGATGAAAATTAGTAATTAAAAATAATAACTGAAGTCACTACATAATGTTTTTAAGGATGATTGGGAAAACATTTTGAAAGTACAACCCATCCAGTGGCCCTTAACATTCAAGAGGTAAACTTTTGTATTTGATCTGTTGAGTGAAAACAAAATCGAAGCTTCGACATCAGAACATGGAAGCCTTTGATTCGCTGGAAACATGACATCAATTATTTAAATTAAAAAAAAGAGAGAAGTCAAAATTATAGTATACCTTATAATTTCATTGTGATAGAGGACGAAATCCTTTGTCACGAGTCCTGAGCCCTTAGAAATTCGATTTTGAATGATTTTAAAATGTCCAGTTATATAATAAGTCAAACATGAGAAAAATGTGTCAGCTATCGTTCCAATATGGCCATTTAAGATCATTACTAACATCTGATGGCTGTAGGTTAAGTGGTACCAAGGGAATCCCTTAGGGTTGAACGGATACTTTAGGGGTAGAGTGTACTTTTGAGGGTTTAGAGAACTGAAAAAATGCTTAAATTCAATTTTTCCTGAAATAAGTGAGCCATGTGAGTTTGACAATCTACAACTGACCTTTGTTTCAATATCCTTATTATAGAAGAAGTGGTGTACAAAGTTGTTATGCAATAGCCAAAAAAGACATAGGTTTTGGTCAGAAATCTTTCGTGTTTGAAACAAGATGCGATCACGGCCTTGTCTTCGTCATCCTTGAGTTCTCTCTCATTTAGATCGAAATTAATATAGTCTATAATTCCATCAAGTTTTTTCTGATGTACTAGAAACAAACCTACTTTGTACAGTACAATCGTACCTGCAAAATATTTTTTTAGGGCATTAGTAGCAATTGATTTCTTTTGTTGGTACATAATTTATGTCCCAAAATATTTTACAACCTACCAGTAGCAAAAACGATGAGGTCTTCAACAGCTTCATCCATTGTTTTCCAGTTTTTATAATGCACAGTCAGCCCATAGACAAGTATCACAGAATAGATCAACAATAACATACACATGGCTAGAGTATAACAATAATAAATTTGCTCAGATTTTTTATTTTTGTGGGTCCACTTGGGCCAACACCCAACTACTCTCAACCATAGTATACTGTACTCCATACATCTCTGATGAATTTCTTTCTTCATTGCTAAAATTGAGTGTCTTGTTATGAGTGTCTTGACTCTCAAGCTTGGAGCTCCTCTGACCGCTATATATCAGTTATAAAGATTATTGTATAAGTTGAGTATAAGTTAGAATTTTCAAAATGAGCATGTGTAACAGTTTTTGATTAATGTCTGTTTTGTGTAATATCTATGTCTAAGACAATGTCTAATTTCAAAATGGAGTGTCTGACTCTGGAAGTGAATCAAAACTGATTTGAGGTGGTCTTGGGGTTAGTTTTAAGACAAGCCATTTAGTAAATAATAAATCAAAACTTTATTCTACCCTCTATTTTTATCAAGGGGTGGTATTGACTTTCATTATTAATGACTCTAACTGGAAGACATAATTTAAATAATAAAAAGACTTGATATTAATTTTTTAGTGTCCTTTGAGAGGGAAAGGTCACAGAACTGACATTGACTTCAAGGTGATGGGAAAAATTTTTTGATCAAAACCTGCAGGATGGAAGAAAACGTTTTCAAGAAAGTAAATCATTGGTTAGGGTAAGACAGGAAGCCCACAAAAGAGTATTTGGGTGAAGGTCTCAAAATATTTTATTTTACTCTAGATGCCTAGTTAAAAAACTACCCCTGCAGCTTGAAACCCAAATTACACTATCCAGCTAATCTGCAGATTAACTGATTTACTCCATTATTGTTTGGACTCTTAATTGAATCATGAATGACTTATTGATAGTATTCCCATCACTCTGTTGTACTAATCTTATTTATTACAAACCAAAAATTAATAAATAAATAATATTAAGTTGACTTAAGCCTAAACAATGCTGTTCTAGTAAAGTTTTTTACTAGGAGGTGATGTGTAGATTATCTAGATAATTTGAGATATAAAGCAGTTGTTTTAACTTTAACAGATCTTTCTAGTTAATATATAGAGAATTCAGGTGATGAGTTTCAGAAATTCACGAATTTCTCAGCCTGTAAGTTATTTTGTGATTTAATTAAATTTCTAAAAATACAAGAAGCAACAGTGGTTTCCACAAGTTTTGGGACTAATTCTGCAAATTAATTAACACTAATGGCTGTTATTTTTACAGAGCTAATTTTTTCCAAACGCGTACCATTCATGTAACTCGCGTTTATTACTTTTAGTCATGAGAGCATGAAAAGAGATTTTATACATTCGCTTTCCCTTTTTTTGCCCATTTTCATCACTGACTGACTTGGTGACGCATTTCAATATTCCTACGCATTGTATTTTTACCATTTCCTGTCGATATTATTCCCCATTTTACTTCACTTTCTCCTCCTTCATATTTGAAAATAAATTTGACTACTCATTGGAAGAATACACATCTTTCTCTTAGACCAGAAACTAAAGTATATTTCAATAATACAAAAGAGACAACTACAGAAAGGTCTCTAATGGACCCAGTTTGATTATTGTGACAGGGCTTCAGAAGGTCATGAAAGTTAAATGGGGACACCACATGGACAGGGAGACACAACCCTGACATCATTAGGATTAAGTTAGATAAATTTCAAACATTACAGTCAATTATATACATTAACAAGTCAGCTCTGTCAGTTAAAAATCTCTCAAAAGACAACCTCCAAAGACCAATCCCAACCCAAGACCTAAAAACTATTCAGTGATTTAGAGACAGATGGTAGTTAACTTGGGTTAAGAAAAACCTTTTAGGTTATGGGTATAGGATATAAAAAGAGACAAGTACACACAAATAAAAGAGCTAGCTCGATACTAGTCCTAGATTTTTATAAGTATACAGATTTACAAAATCAAGAACATCCTAATGACTCATAACATCAAATATTATGTAGATAACTAAAAGACTGTAACACAAACCTGATTTTTGGGTGTGACTCCATCACTCTCTTTATAATAAAAATTTTTAATAGAAATAAATACAGTGGAACCTCTCATAGCGAGAAATTTGCATAACGAGCAACGAAAATTGCAAAAAAAGTGTCTCTCATAACGAGTAATGCTTCGTATAACGAATTGCATAATGGAGGACATGTACATGAGGAATTCCCCGACAGGTAGACAAGAAAAAGACTTCCGAACTCCAAACCAGGACAGATTCTAAGTAAAATCTTTCTCTGCCTGTCTTATTTTGTTCACTACCACCAAATTCTTTTGTTTCTACTTTCAATCATTTTCAAATGTTTAAACTTCATAGCTATTCCTTTCCTTTTCTATTTCTTTCCTTCCAAATTGTGACTTCCATCTTGAATTCTGTTCAAACTTTTGGAATTAGAACAATGTTTTTAATATGAGGAATTAATTAACAAAGAACAATCTTTTGAAATAAGAGAAATGCTGAAAGCAAAGTGGAAAGTGTTGCTGGTGTACAATGAGAAGCATCATCCTAAATAAGACAGTAGCCATGCGCCATGAAATTCTTCAATGATAAAATTGGTGTCACATTTTCATCAAATTTTGAAGCGTCAGCCAGACAAATGACTCTACACTGCATTGCAGTAAAAAGAAATTATGTACATAACTAAGAGAATATGATTAATCTCATATTTGACAACAATTTTTATGTATTTTTGTTTAATAAATACTAAACATAAATTTTGTTCGGGGTTTTTGGTTCGGCCTGAATTGCATTATTCTGTCTTACATTGATTTATATGGAAAAAATTGTTTCGCATTACGAGTAAAACTCCGGAATGAATTAATCTGGTTCCCTGTATTGGGAACAGAAAACATGGCGCTCAGTATACGCTTTTATAATTTTAGTAGTAAATGATGTATTCAAGTAGTAAGAAGAAAAACATTTATTTCTTTTAAGAGCATTAAATATTCAAACCTTTTCAGGACTAATTTATGAATGTGTTGGTGGAAAATGGCAGAGCTGTGAATTCAAAGTAAAAAAATGTCAACGTTTTCTTTTTCTCTTGAATGTCCGGGACAAAGAGGAAAAGGAATTTAAATGAAGAAACCATTTCCAATTTCCTGTCTTTTCTTTATTTTTTCTCATGCAAAAATTCTATAATTTCCTCTTTCCCATTTTATTTAATGAAAATTAAAAAAACTTCATTCAGGCTTTTTGAATTTTCATTTTTAAAAAGGAAACTCAACTTCACCATTCAAAGCCTCTGATAAAATATAAGAATTCATTTTCAAAAGAGGATGTGACGTCAATTAACTTCTTGTCTGATTTTGGAGCTTTTTTCCAAGGACCGAGAACTCTTGTGTGTCCTGAAATTCTCCTGGCTCTTACTAATAATTTTATTTTGTTAGCCTTTATGCCATATTTTTGGATGAATATGATAATTTTCTGCCACCCCTAGGCCCGGAGTATCAACAAACTAACCCATTATCACCCAAATTATTTTCGTTTTTTGGTTTCGGGCTATTTGAGGGCCCCTTAGAAAAATTAAAAGGACTTTTACCCTGTGTTCAATTTTATTTATTAAGATACAGTTCATTTTTATATCTCAAAAAGGATATGCCATCTGTATAAGTCTGTCTAGCCAGGTAACAATCAATTAACACATTGTGACCCAAATTATTTTTAGTTTTGACTTATTTGAGTGGCACTTAGACAAATAAAATTGTTACACGGTGGGTTCATTATTATTTATTCAGATACAGTTAGATTTCATGCTTCAAAAAGTATATGCCATCTGTATAGTTCTGTATAAGTCTGCTTAGACCCCGGATAACAATAAATTAACCCATTATCACCAATATTATTTTTGTTTTTGACCTATTTGAGGGCCCTTAAGATAAATTTTCTTATTCCTGGCCAAATTTCAATTGTGGCCATTGCGACTGGGCCCCACGACTTATCAAAAAAAGCTTTTACAAGTCCGGCTTTCGACGCGTACAGTCCATCGTCAGGGTATCACCTGCATGTACATCTGTTTCAGTCTGTTTTTGTATGTATTTCCTGTATATTGCCTAATAAAGACATAATGAGGCAAGCAATATTCTGGCACTATGTTCTAGAATTCAGACAGATTTTCACTCAATCAGTTTCCACTGGGCCACTGAGCCACTCAATACAGCTTGGTTTGGGTACTAAGGCTTTACACTCAGTGTTCATTTTTATTTATTCAAAAACAGCTTATCAAACTTCATACAGTATAATTCTAGGACTGGAATGAGTTATTACAGGTGTGTTAACCAACAGAAAGCTGGGTGGTAGTGGGTTGAGAATGTGACTCATCAACATTTTATGTTTTTTAGTGTTGGATTTTGTGTATTAAATTTGTAGTGGCAACTGAGTTATATTTGATTTAATTTTCAGCTACCTCATCCAGTAGTCACAGTCAGAAAGTTTTCTAAACTCCTCCTGAAATAACACTTCTCTCCACTCTCAACTTCTCCAAAACTAATTTGGATAAAAAAATAATAATTCATGGGACTACTGTGAGGTCATAAATTTGTTCCACCCATTTTAGAGTTGTTCAATTTGTTTAATTATTTATTTATTGATTTTGAAAAATGAATCATTCAAAAGGTGTAATTATAATTATTTATTAGGACTCGGCTTACATTTTACTTTTGAAACATTAGAGAAGGATTTGAATTTAATTACTCAAATGGATAACAGGATTTGCAATTATCCTTTCAATATGTTTTAAGTTCTGTTTTGTAAATAATTTGTAATTAACTTACACTAATTGTTCTTCAATTATTACAGCCTAATGTGTCGACTAAAGTATTATTTAACGACTCCCACACCCAAAACAAAGGATAAGGGAACGCAACATCCTGTGTGGGTGCAAAGCCTCGTTAAGTAAATAAAAAATTGAAAAGCTAAAGGTGACCCTCTAACAGGATTGATTGCAAAGTTGTTTCATATCCAGCTGAGCGCATGTGGTTGATTAGCTATCAGTAGGTAGTCATCACACATGTTGAATTTTTGGTTAGGTTCTTCCACTGGAAGATTGGATAACAACAAAAGAAATTCTGATGTTTTGGGTTTTAATCAGCACTAAGTTTTTCGGTACATGGGTGTTAATAATTAGAGCTGATTTGTGTTTTAACTCCATTGTAACAGGATGTGGGAGAGTATGCGAACTTTGAACCATTGTTTCGGTAGTCAGTCGTTTCGACCACTTAACCACGAACCTCCCACTAATTAGACTTGAATTTAGTGCTTTAGGCCAAATTGTCAATTTTCCTGATTCTTTTTGTTGTAATTTGCTTAACACTACGACGTCCGCAAGTCTCGTAAATTTTTTCCTTTCGGTGCCAGTGGATCTGACTCTCGTGCTGCCTGAGCACCTATATTTTAAATTCACAACATATGAACTTCCGTGGTAATCGTCCACATGTGCAAATAGCTATAAGATCGCCAGCGACGCATGCGCAATGATTTCCGAATGTGACGTCACCGGCGCTCAGCCAATAGTGTTTGTGAATATTGCATGGCACCACGGTGGGGTCTCCGGGGTCAACGGTTGCGTTTTCATGACCCCACATTGGGGCCAGCGGACATCACAGTGTTAATATTCAAGATTTCATTATACGTAATGTCACATGAAGAAATTATTAACCCACTTCAATCTCTCATATAGTTTACTCTTTCAACTGCAAACATCTCCAGAAACCCAACGCCTTCCAAAGATGGCGGAGTAGCCAGTCTCCCATCAATCATGCTATTTCAAGTAAGTAAAGCTAGTATACTAGTGTAAGTTTTTAAAACCGAATTTTCCGACAGTATACTAAGACCCACCATACATTATAGAGACAAAATCCGAGTTGCACAGAATGACCATAATAAAGAGAGCTAATTTAAATGAGAAAAAAAAAACGTTGGAGAGAGAGAGGAAGCACAAAATAAAACCACTGATGCACAGAAAGTTAAAAATTCATTCAAAACGTGTGACAGAAAAACAATTTTGCCAGTATTGCGATGCAACGTACTGTAAAACAAAAAAAAAATCCAACAAGACACAAAACTGATTTCATTATTCGGGGAGGAATAAATTTCCATGTGTTAGCGTAACTCTTCCGCATCCTAAAATAATGACAATAACAACAACCGTACACAAAAATTGTTTTCATCTTCATTTTAGTTTTATTAATTTCATTTATCATAGGAGTTAAAAAATTAAATTTTGACAATAATGCAATCGGAATAAGTAAAGGAGATTAAAAAATAAAATAAATAAATAAAAAATTAATGAAAAAATGAAAAACAAAAAAAAGGCATTTTGTCCAGTGGGGAATGAAATTTGTTTTTGCTTTCACCTCCTCTACATTGTTGAAGTTCTTAATCCCTTGTTTGAATTCCACTAATTTGTGTCATTTGCATTTTTTCACTTTTTCTTTGTTTTGTTCGTAGCTGCAAAATAATTTTTTTTAATTGTACCAAGGAAATGATTTCAGAACGATAAAAACAAGAAATGAAAATAAAAAGGAAATTTTACTCCAGGGTTTGAAGCACAACTCGAAAGAGTATATACATAGAGTGTTTCAATCACAAATACAACACAAAAACAAGTCTAGAGGAAGTGTAATACGAATGAATAACTGTCCACAATATATACTATAGGTAGTTTGCTTCAAACCGTGTAGAAATACAATTTTTTTAATAAAAAGAAAAGTATAATAAAAATCAAACTAATATTTATTAATGAGTTATAGACTGTATAGAAATCATTAATTTCAATTTGATGTTCTTATTTTCCCGGATAAATAAATTAATCAATAAATTTCTTCCTTTCATTATGTAATAACAAATTGATTAACACTTGATTTCTCGTTTCACTTAGGGTAGTTCATTATCTTAGAAAGCTGACTTCAAGCTCTTAAAAACTTTTTCAAAGTATAACCAGATTTAGTTTATGAGTCTGATACTTTTAAAAAGAAAGATTAGCATCACTTGTAATAGTTTTCAGTGTCGTAACCTATTAGCTTAAACAAGAGGAAAATAGCTTTTAATTAGCAGCATTACGTCAGTACTAATTACAACCTAATTCCTGCGCTAGGATGCGTCAACACTCTCCAAGTTAAAGCAAGTTCCTATGCCTTAACATAAACGATGTTTGGTATCTAGAAAAGTTCTCTAAAAACTAGAGACTACGACACTTCTACCTGTTGTGGTATTTACAAGAGTGAATCCTTGCTACTTCTACTCAAATCAGCTTACGAACTACCAAACACATTCCCGATATTCACAATCATAACTAAACCTTCACATTTTGAATCATCGTTCTCTCTCAGCAGTGCTTAAAAAACGATTCTAAATTCCTTTTACAGAACCACAAACCGGAAATATTTTAAGGAAGGACAATACATTAGATAAAAAAATTAAAATCAGATATTTATCTATTCCTATTATATATTTTCCAAATAGCGATAATAAAAGTTTTTTTTTCCTTCGTCAAAACTTGGAGTGAATTTCATAAACAAGCTTTCACAAAAATCAAGTTACAAATCAAAATTTTAACTCGTGATGGTCTTTACCTCAAACAAAATAATTCTCGCGTTGAGTACCGCGTTTCACTCGTATCTATGTAGATTGACTTCCACCCCAAAAGAATAACTAGTCATTGAAATTTGCAACTAACATCTTAAATAATTATTTCAAAATACGTTTTCAATGCTCTAATATATTATTATGTTTCTTAAAAAATATGATTTTTCGTTTTTCTATTTCCCTTATTCAAAACAGACTCTGCGACTAAATTCTAAAACATTTCTAAAATGCAAAATTTTTGTATTGTATTAATCAAATTCTCAAATTAAGTTAATTACTGTTTGAGTGTGATAACTAATTTCACAAGGTACATAAATATAACCATAGATTAATAACTAATCATCATGTCCATAAACTTTTTCAAACATAGAAAGTGTATTCATGATTGATACTTGGTAAATAGAAAAACCCTTTTTATGTTGTCCTTTTAACTGTTAAAGTTTCGAGTAGAAAAACAAAGTTGCTGATTCAGAATGATTGAACCATTGGAAGTCGAACGAGCTTATTGTTACGCTACCGTTGAAATGAACTGATATCGAGGAAATGTGGCTTCTAACCTGCAATTCCAGCAATGGCTTCTGAAGCGAAATACCGGACATCGACGTCATTGTCTCCGTTTAATTTATCTAAAACCGGTTTGATCTGTGACTGAATCACGCTGAAAACAAATACAGTATATCATATGATTAAATATTATTCGTAGAAAACTCCAAGCTTATTTGTAGTAATTAAAAAATTTGCGTGTTTTTACGTACGTCTGATCGAGAATGGGTCCGATGGTTTGAAGGGTTTTAGCTACGTTGAATCTCACATTGGGAACATTGTCCCCGGCCATGGTAATCACTGTCGGTAGCATGTGTTTTGTCGTTATATCCGCTCCACAAGCCTCGGCCAATACGTTGACAGAAAACAAGCATGTCATTCTATGAAGATAATTTTGATCTCTCGACATTGCCAACACTTTCGGTATAACTGTGTTCTGAGCCCAATCCGGACCAAATTTTTCGACTAATTTTTTAAGATTTAAAGTAGCCGCTTCGCGTATGGCGTAAACTAAAAAGAAAAATTTTATTTTATTATTTGTCATCGATTACAACAGTACTACAATACAGGGAAATCAGAAAAATTTTGATTACCGTGATCCACCAGCCAAGTCATACATAAAGAGTTTAATTTCTCATCGAAAAACTCGACACCCAACTGCCCCGCCAACAGAGGCATGTATTCAATGATAGCCAATCTCACGCGCCATTTTGAATCTTCAGCTAGTTCTACAATTGCCGGGAGTAGAGACTGCGACAATTGCTGGATCCCAATAACCTCATTCACGCAATCCAGATTAGAAATGATGTTGAGACGTACTTCGGGACACTCATCTTTAAGTTGCGACAAGAACAACGGCAACAGATGCTCAATGGTACTGTACGTGAAACAAATAAAAATTGAGTCAAAATTTATTACAAAAAACTCCTTCGGAGGGTAGAAAACTACAACGAAAAGAAATCTAGTTGTGCTCCTTTGACTTATGCATAAATAAAGAAGCCATAAAATTGGATTATAAATTGCTAATCGGGAGGAACGATTTGCAATAACTTGAATCAGAAAACTAACAAAAACAAATTCCTACAACAAAGATTTTGGAGGTGAGAAACAGTCGGAAATAAGGAACCATTTAGGAGGTGATAGCTGCAAAAGAGCCTAAAATTGCATTGCAAGTCTATGTTTACATCCTGTGAAATTGCAGGAAGTTCGATTAAGCTAATCATAAATGAATTATCACATCAAGATCCATTTAACCTTGGCGTGTTAAGATTAAACTGTGGAAAAAATCAAACTGTATTGGGCATTTCAATGAAAAACAATAAAAAAATATTTCAAGATATTATGATAGACAAATTATAAATATCGAATAAAAACTAAGATCTAGGCTCTGAAATTAAACATGAAATAACTACATTAAAAATTTTCCAGGTTTCTTTTTTGCAATTTTAAGAGACATATGTCAAATTTCATAAACAAAAAAAGTTCAACTCACTTGTGTTTCCCAAGAATCGGACTAAGACCCATGATTACACTGGCTAGAGCACTTTTCACATGTTGGTTCGGATCAGCCACTAATTCTTTAACATATGGCAAAATATTGTTCATAATAATAGTTTCTTGCTGAGTGTGATCCAAATTTTGGCAAAAGTCCTTTACTTTGTTGGCTGCTGCGGCTCGTACTTCAGCCTCAACATCCTTTAACAATGACTGGAAAGCCTGAACCAAATCTGTTTTCGTTATTTCAGGGCCTTAAAAGAAAAAGAAAACATTATTTACATGTGAGAAATTTAAATTCAAGTTTGTTACCAAAAAGTTAAATGACAGATAACATCCAATTTCATGGCTTTTGCTAACTCACCAACAGCTTTTTGTAGTTCTGTAAACTTGTCAGCAACCATATATCTAACCCTCCATGAACTATCTGCTACACACATTCGGAGAGTAGGCATTACCAGTTGTTCAACATCCTCTTGTGGTAATAAAGTTGCAATAGTAACACATGCATCAACTGCCAAAAGCCTTACAGAATCCTTAAAATAAAACATATAAAATTTATAACTTGTATAATCAAACACTTTTAAATATAACTGAAAAATTATAAAATATATACCTGTTCATCCTGAGCCAAATTGATAAACATAGGAATCAATTCACATTTCAAGTATTCCAATTCGACTACTTTAGCGAACTCTCCTAATTTACAAGCAGCAGCCCTGCGAACCATGGGAGTATCATCTTGACACAAATTTCAAAAATGAGATCTCAGCTCAGCTTTGACTGCAGAGCTCACCCTTGGATAAGAAACTGAAAAAAGTGCACATGCTGAAGTTCGACATGTGAACCAATCACCAATAGCAAGGCGTTGGACAAGTGGTACAAAATGTGCTTCCAAATCTGCAGGACTATGCTGTGCTGATATAATTCTCAATGATTCCACTGCTTTATCCCTCACCACTGTTTCTTCAACCATGGCCAAGGACTCAAGTGGAGGCTAGAAATAAAGTTTAGATTAGAACATTTTCAGAAGAAACAAATGTTACTTTGAAAAATTTGAATAAGAATTTAGCCTTACCAAAAGACAATGAACATATTCTGGGCCTCCGATAAGATTTGTGAAGTTACCAAGTTGTTCTGCAAGAGCCAATAGTACTTCATCTTCATCATAAATAGTTTCAGTCAAAAATGGAATTAACTCTCTTCGAGTTCTTTCAACTCCCAATGCAAGTGCAATAGTAGAAAGCTTCTTCAAAGAGTTTAACCTCAGCTGAAATTAAATCAAATGATTATGATAAATGCACTAAATTAATAGAATTAAATATATTACACCCATAATAATGTAAAAGTTGAGGTATATATGATTTATATCATTGTGCTCAATGTATTATAAATAGAATTATAAAGGATGCAAAAATCGATACCAAATATTCAAGCGTAAGCCTACACGTTAGCAGCCGGTATCAAATGGTCAAGAACCCTGCTATTTATTTTTAACCAAAAACCCAGCTAAGAATGAAAAAAGTTACCATACCTGAACATCTTCATTTTTCAGTTCATCAATTAGTACAGCTATGGGATAAATAGAATCGTCACCCGATTGATCACTGGCAGCCATTTTTATTCAAAGTTCAAAATCTAAAAAAGTTATTAATACTAGTCTCCGCCACGAATACAAATAATCCAAATTCTTAAGTTTATTTTGTCACGAATATCATTCACAAACAAACCATTTCACTCAAATTAACATAAAATGCTCACTGAAATACATGATTTGACGAAACACCCACTTTTTTGATTTTATTGAACGGAAAATGGCGACCGAATACCAAAGCCTTCGTAATTCTCCAAAATCCCGTTAGTGGTCTGTCTTTGCGCAACGAAAGGAAATCTTTTGCTCTTCTCAAAGTGGTTTCAGAAAGTGTCGCTGTGTGGCGCTCTATCAACTTTTTACAACAAATCCCAAAGCTTTGAATTTTCTATTCAAAAAAAATTTTCCTTTTCTCAAATTTATTCCTTTTATTTATTCTTTGTATAAATTTTAATTTACATAACATTTGCTAGAAGACAGCACGAAAAAATCATGTATATTATTTACATAATCAAAGCGACAGTAAACAACTTAATTAGAAATTAGAAAAAGGAAGATGGTTGTTTTTATTGAAACTTTCATCCCATAAAATAAATTTCTGCCTTTTTTTATTTCATTAGAATTTTTAAAACGTTGTTTAAAGCAAACTATAATACGACAACGCTTGTAGAAATATTAAACATAATTCCTTATTAGATTTGGGATTGTGATAAATTATTGCAATTGTGATCCAGCTGTGAGGACTTGTAGTTAAATTTTTCACTTACTTTTATCTCAATTTTTCTTTAAGGACTCTAATAATTTTAGCTTGACTCCAGAGGTCGAGGACGCTTATTTATTCCTTCACGTATTCATGAAAACCTTGTTGCGACACTAAATCTTTCATAAGTTAATTTATACATTTTGAGGAAGGGGTGTTGTCTTATTCCTCCCATGAAAGACCAGAGGGATTACTGTCACAACCTTTCTGAGGCTGAATGGAAGAAATATTTTATATCAGAATATTCTTCATTCACGATGAATTTGCTCAAAACGGGTTGAAGAAAGCGGATGATTTGAAAAGCTAATTAACACAAGTATTTGAATCTCAGCTCTCTGTTCGACCATTCCTGATGAATAAATAGTTTCTGTGTTTATTCACATATTAATGCAAAATGTAAATTTGCCTGCTCTTTACTAATAACTCGGTTATGTTGAAAACACACAAATCGTGATAATACCCACGGACGACCGAGTGAACCTGAGGAGAAATCACTTATTTTTCAAATTCAAAACTTTAAATAACTCCATTTATTTATAACGAAAGAGTAGGATGGAATCACGACTTTTCATTTATGAATTATGAGAGAATCAAGAGTTCCCGGGTTGCTTATGTATAAATCTCAGCAATACTCAAATTCGGTATTCTGACCTTTTTCGCGCTAATACCCTTCCAAATCCGGAATCCTTTAAATTCATAACAAAATCATCAATCAAAATTTTTAAATATATATTTACCAATTATGATATCAGTATATAAATATCATACAAAATGAATTTTAAAAATCCTTTCAATAAAAAGTATTTTCTGCCACTTATTATTACTGAAAAATTTGAAAAATGAGTTTCAAAAATTTTTACATATGAACATTGACTAGAAAAGTTTATGAACAAATTTTACAAATCATGTCACAAATCTTTTTTTGTGTGTCCTTATCATTATTTATTTATTTCCTTTTCTTAATAAGCTAATAAGTTTGTTCAACTAAACCTCATACATAAATATAAACTGTTATTGTCAAACTCATAAGATAAATTTAGTTACCAAATCGATTTTATTACAAATTTCTTATTAGAGGTTTAAAAATTCATTTCATAAATATTGCACATTATTGACTTTGGATTTATTGAGTTTAATTGATAAATTTTTGTTTCACTTTTTAGAAGTGAAAGGTCTTTTAATGACTCATTTTTAGTTTTATGATGATTAAGTGTGCATTATTTATGAAATGAGTGCTTCAAGAGCGTTGTTAATTCAAAGATTCATGTCTCAAAACCTTTTGCGGGATGGCAAAATCATTAATGAGGGCTAAATTGACTCAGTCCGGTAAAAATAATTTTTTTAACACACAGTACATCCTTCAATTTTGTCTGTTTTGAGTTCAAAAATGGACAATTTAAGGTAAATATTATGTAATAAACATTAGTTTTATTTACATAAACAAAATATTTGAGTATTTAAGCATTTTATAATCCTTGAAAGAGGTTGGATTGACTGAGTCCTGAGTGATTCAAATTTACAGCCCCCTTTCTCATATAAAAAGCAAGAAACTTGTATTAACTACCATATAAACCGCAAATTGGCAACAACTGTATCTATTTTGTTTCCTTCCAGGCAAACGAAACCGTATTTGTAAAAATTTACAATCTAATTAAACAAAATAAAAACAAAAATCGGTTTTACATTTTTGCACATTTTAATGACGTTCTTACAATCTAGTGAGTATTTTATAATCAAGTACTGTTTCTACTTTTTATTTTCCACCTTTTACAACTGAGATAAATAAACAGATATTATGTACAATACTGCTCTTAATAAAGAGATTTTACATTTTGAAAAATGAACTTGTACGGCAGTAGAGGAGGTGTGACGTAATTTAAGATATGTTAGTGCAGTAAACAGACCACTCCTACGCACTTATGACGTAGCTGCGGAAAATTTTTCTTTGAGTAAATTATTCACCACCTACTCGACCGTGATCTGAGGATATATATAAAATAGAAATTGGTGAAGCTCAGAAATAAATTTGGCCAAAGTTCACATCTTGGAAGATGAAAGTGATAACAGGAAGAGGCGCCAGAAATCCGTTACGACAGTGTTTGCGAATTAAAGTAACTAAAAACTATCTACCTGTTAGTAACAAAGCCTAACACTGACTATTTTAAAAATCTTTGCATGCACCTCTTAAATAAACCAATTAAAAAAAAAACGTTAATGAGTTTTAATTCAGATTGAAAATTATAGTTTTCAACAAATCGGCTTCTGTCCGATGATGGCAGGCTCCTGTACAGGCTGACTACTCAGAATTTCATCGAATCGCTTCTCCTTGCACGTTTTTCAAGGCGTGCGCGAGATCATGAAGTGGTCCAGAATAATAAACTCCAAATCCGTGACCACGCGTCGGTCATCTCTAAACTCTGCGTGATCACCGATGCGTGGCATCGTATTTTTTTGAAATTTTTTCTCTGCCCCCCACTACCCTCCTCGCCCCATCGAAGAAGAATCCTTCTTTCTGCATTCGAAATGCAACCAATTACAAGTATCACTTAGTTTTATTCATTTTCTTAAAACTTGAAACGGTCGGAGAACACATCTCAACAAGTCAACGAAACTTAAACTTGTTAAAGATGTTAAGAGCCAATACTCCCAGGTTCATACCGAACAGTTTCTTTGATGATTTCATCTCAAAGTATAAATTAAACTCTCAAAAGCTTTCCTCTTAACTGTTAAGAGGATAGTTTGACAAATAAATGAAATGAAATTCACCCATTTTGATTGAGCTAACCTTAGTTCAAGAAAATTTCTAACAATTATGAATGAAAATCAATAATTAGACCTCGGACGAAACAACAAAGTTGAGAGAATGAATAATAAAGGTAGCGCATTCCACGTGTGATTGATGTGCGTGAAGGATCGTCATAGATACCTGACTGAAGCTACTGAACCTGACCCTCACATTGATTTAAGTGATTGTTACGCGTTTTTTTTATTCTTGTCAGATTAATTACCTTAATGAGCTCCACCATCTTCTTATTTTAAACCACTTTGTTTATGAAACTCTTAACCAAGTAAACGGTTGAACCTATAGATAAATATCTTTTCGTAAACCTCAAATATTCACCGGATATCAAATTTATAATCGAGATCACAATGTTTTTAAGACCAAGTCTTGTTTTTCTTGTCTTCATATCTCTTCTTCCTCTTCGTCATGGAGCGGAGGATTTGAGTCTTCACTTCCAGAGTCGTGTATCGTTTGTTTTGGCGATTCTTTAATTAGAGGCAGGCCTTGATTTGACGCATAGCAAGCCGCACAAAAACCGTGGGTTATTTGATTTGAGGATGATAGATAAACCTTCCCGCAACGAACGCATTCTTCTTGTGGATCTCCTGTCACAAAGAGAGAAACAACAACGATTATAATCCAATCATAAGAATTTCGGTATTCGTCTCAAGACAGTGGTTATACTAAAAAATTTGAATATCTCATTAATGCTTAGTATAGTTGTTGTGTTCGCCATACCAAAGTCAAATTTCTGGTTTGAGAAAATAATTTGAGTGTTGGGTCTCGAATCAACAATACTAATACAGGCGGGTGAGAAAAATTTTAGATTTATGTCCAGTGGAAGCTTTTTGTAGTATTTTGGTATACAGCATCCACGTTGGAGTTTGGTACTAGAGCATGAATCTGACTTATGAAACATATCAAATATGTAACAATTTAGAGCTTTGATTTGAATCATGTATATATTAATCAGCTGTGAAGACCTGTACCCGCCTCGGCAGTCTGTCTCATGTTGGACATCCTACATAAATTCTTTCTACCTATATCTACATATTATCATCCTTTGTCTTTTCAAATTAATTATTTGCCAGAAACAACATAAATATTTGCACAATAATTTATTTTGAAAGTAGTACTTCCGAGGACTCCACGCCACTTTTTGACGAGAGAAGATGACTACTTACATAAATCACAAAATTCTTTTTTTCAACGAATCTAAAATCAAAGGTGTGTGATTTCAAATGAAACATAAATGAAGTATTTATATTCCTCTAGGCGTGGAATTAAAATATTTAGACAACAAAAAAATCCTTTAAATCACTGAGATTATAGGAAATACCTGCAATACCTACTACTTATTGGCATTCTACGAAATGAAATAATGTTCTGCGTACCACGAATCGTGCGACCTTTAAACTCAACCACGATTCTTAATTATAATCTCTTTTCGCTTGACCTGTTATGCTCGCCAATAAAACAATAAATACCAATGACGCGTTCGTAACAAAAGAAACTCGCCAACTATTAATACGACTAACACTCAAAGTAAAATGTTTATTAAAAAGGAATGAAAAATTCAAGAAGCAAAAATCAATTTATTAAATTACCATAATTATTTATTTTGATTAATTTTCTAGGTATTGCGCGGGGTCAAGTTAAAGACCCTTATAGCCACGCATCCTTTGAGAGAAATGCTTTGTAATCCTATCTATCGAACCATGTGATGCGTACAAAGAGACGGATACGGTTGGCTCTTGTGGTTGCTTTGTTTGTTCGAGAAAATCAAGCCGAGGGAAAATAAAAACAAAAATGTGACTTGTTAAAACCACAAATTATACGAAATATTCGTTGTCATTTAATTTTAAGGATCAGACGGTCACGTAGCCAGGTTGATCATAGTGATCCACTTGACCCAAAGCTATCTCCCACCACCAATCATTAACCCTCAATTTTTCACTTTCCTTTTGCCCTCATAATCATTACTTCTCTTATTGAGTTAACCATTTTTATTAAATTCTTTCCCTGTGCGAATAACAAAAATTTTTGACGGCCTTATTTCAAATTTGGAGGAAGAAAGACAGTTGTTAAGCCTCTACAGACGCTACAGCTTTCGTAGTTGAGAGCTGCGATTTTTCTTTCATTTTGTCAATTGACAGTTGTGTGCTAATACTCAACTGTACTGTAATAAGGAAACTTTATAAAAATATAAATAGAATTGTACTGTATTGAGGATGGAGCAATCCAATATCTGGAAAATGTCACAGAGTCCTCAATACTGGAACGAAAAACATATGTCCAGATGCTGACTCGTGAGCAGCGAAAAATGGGTATTTGCATCTGTAGGGTCCACAGGACCGATCCCAAACCTGGCCCTTTGGTACTACCGCAGGCATGGAGACATTGACTGGCCAATTGTTCTTCACGGGACATGAGAACTTTGGCAGCTACTTCCACCGGCTGAAGAAACTCGAGAAAGCAACGTGTCAGACGTGCAAGGACGAGGAAGATACTCCCGAACACGTCTGGGATGAGTGCCCTCTCTGGGAGAACGAGAGGAATCTTCTCCGGCAAAATTTGGGAAAAGAGTGTAGTACTGGGACCTGGCAAAGGAAATGCTAACGTCTAGAACGTCATTGCAGCCACCATGCGACGAATTTACATCAAAAGATAAAACCTGTGATGTGACCTTTTTCTCTGTTTTGTTTTGTATTGGAAGTTTATTGTAAAAGAATGTCCGATGTAAGCCCAAAAGGCATCCAGGGCCTAATAAATTAAAAATCTGGAAAAAGTATTTGGACTTCCAGACCTTCCGTTCTACCTGAGGCACCCAGGAGAAAATCAAAAGGTTGATGCTAGAAAGAGGATGGTGGTCCCATATAGCGTGAACCTTATATAAATAGAATTGTGCATCAGTTATGAAATAGGTTAAAAATTAGTTCGGTTAAATTCATGCTCATAAATATTTTATTCGATATCAATGGCTCACACGTCTTCATTCCCAACCAGTGACGTCAATTTAGTCAAGTTTCCCTTAGAGTTAGGCCTAATTGCTCATCTATATCTAGAATTCAAATATTATTTACAACATTTACGTAAGTTCGGTTAATTTATTTATGTATTCCCACTGTTCATTGCACCGGAATTTAATTACTTTGGTATTTTTTGAATTCAAGCAGATTCATTAGAATTGTCAAATTAGTCAAAATCCTTTAAGAAACTCGGGAGTGAATTGGAAAATGGGTTTCTCAGCTTTATCGCTAAGACCCATGTTAGTTTATCATTTAGTTCACAGACTCTTGTTTATCATTCCAATCTTTCATCCAAATTGCAGGTTGAACCAAAATCACTCCTTAATACCATGGAATCACCCCCAGTTACCCAAAACCCAGGTTTCGACGAATACCGAAACGCAAAATGTAAATTAATATTCTCGCGTGACTCCTGGATTTTAACTTTATACCTGACCTTGACGAACCACAATAACAAATGCAGTTTTGAACGTTTCTCTAATTTTCCCGTCAGCTTACGAACGTTTTTTTTTAATAAAAATAATTCCGATGGAGATTCACCAGTAACACGAATTGAGTCTAGTCTGAGACGAGGCGTCTTTCTCACCTCTAATGGAAGATACCACTTATTTAAAAAAGAAATAAAAAAAAAGGAAGAAAATTGAAGGTCAAGAATGTATTTTATTTAATGATAGAATAAAGGAAAAGATAGTAAAGTCGTTGGGTTTAAAAAATTGTCAGTTACCAGACATTAATGAACATTTAATTTAGATTGTCTCCTTTTTCTTTCCCCCAGAGGTACTAGGTATAGGTCGCAAATTCTAAGAGTAAAGATAATTCCAAGCGAATCCGTTGTCTTGTCGATGGATGAGGTTAAACTTCGATGGCACTTTTCAAACTATATACAGATTTAAAGTTCCTCATCAGCCTTTTGCAATTACTCAACTACAGTTCAAACATAAAATTATTCTACAATTAGGTTTGGTTTTGTGATGTTTGTGTTTGGACTAGGTAAGAGTGAATTCTGCTGTTCCATCAAAAGTTTGACTTGAGTGGAGTAATAGCCAAACGACTGATATACTGACCTTTTATATATTTTTATACCATGGATAGAGTTTGTAAGTTAATTAATAACGCAATCAACAATAAATGAAATTAATTTCTGGAATAGATGACCCCTAAAATTTTTAAAGGAAAGCAAGCAGTGAGTTGGTAGGAGAGACATACATAAAACTTTTTTAAATAAAATGGAATAAGCACTGGACGAAATAGAGATAATCTCTTAGCTCTATCACAAAATGTTAATAAAGAACTTAAATCACAAGGACATCAAACTCAGTGGACAAGATCTAGGGTGAGGGGGTTGAGAAGCGAAAGTGGTACTTAGTCTCTCCAAACCTACGGGTAGAAGAGGGAGAAGGTATAATAAAGGTAGTTGTAGACATTACGCCACGATAGTTCGTCCACAAGCCTTGTACGCGGCAGAGTGCCTATCGCTGAAAAGAAAGGGTCTGGTTGAACAGCTGGAAATAAAAGAACGAAAAATCCTGGGTCCAATAAAGGAAAACAACGAATATAGGAGACGCCAGAATTGTACCAACACATTACAAAGATATCTGACATCATTAGAAAAAGAAGAATCGCCTTCTACGGGGACCTGGCGAGAATGGACCCAGGGAGACTGACCAACCAGATCTTCACACACTTCCTCAAGAGAAAAATAAAGCCGACATGGTTCCTGAAAACGGAGAAAAACTTGAAAGAGACAGGAATCACAGCCGAGAACTGCACCTAAGGGACACCCCTTAAAGAGAAGAGAAACAGGTTGAAATAGCGTGGTCCAAAAGATGGCCGAATCAAAAAGGTTATATACAGTATTGTATACAGTAGCTTACTATTAATTAGTATTTTGTTATAGGTAGAATATATCTATTGTAATTAGAGTTAGTTATAGATAGCCTGCGTACCGTTACGGCCGTAGTTCAATGAGTATTAGTTATGTTTGCCTTTTTCTTTAATGTTAAAAATTAAGTTTAAGTCGATGTAAAAAGGGCAATGCCTGAAGAAGGTACGTCCAAACAAATAAATAAATAAAATAATAAGGACATCAATCATGACTTACCTTCGTGAGTTTTCATATGGGCCCTCAAATTGCACGCCAAAGCGAATTTCTTGTGACATAACTCGCATGAGTGAGGTTTGTCACCTGAAAAATGAAAAAATTAAAATTCTTTTAATTAAAACTTTTCCTCTTTTATCATGGCCCAGGGTAGGTATTAGAAATTTAGATGAGTGACACAATATTAAGCGGTTTCGGGGAAGTCGGGTAAACCGGAAGGAGGACCAATTTCTGTTTTAGAAATATTGGCCGTTAAATCTAACATAATGAACCGTATGTTATTTCCTTTACGTATGGTATCCCCTTATGTGATTACTGATCGTCACCATCGGCCGGGGTAACAGGTGAAAAGGTGCCGCGTGCCCAACGCATTCCACTAACAAAGAACCCGAACCGTTATTACTAAACCGCATTGTAACTCATATTTAATCGTGTGCGCTCTTAGCATCTTCAACACCGTGAGTTTTCAGTTTCTTTTTATTAACAGTTAGTACTAAAATGAAAGTTACTCTTTTTAATAACGGAAATTAAACAGTAAATAAGTAAAGTTTGTCAAGAACCAAATTTAAGTTTGACAAGTTGAGGTTATGTTCCTATAGGACTTTAGTTAGTCTGATCAAAGACTTCTTCAAAAAAAGATAATGAGGCAATGGTTCAATAAAACTTTAATATTATACTTAAATCTGAGTTTTTATAATGATAAGTTAGTTATACTTTTCAAATTTAGTGTTAGTTGATTTCAAAATTTAAATAACAAACATGGCAGCTGTTCACAACAATATTGTCACACCAAATTTTTTTCAAACATAAAAATGTGACATGTACTTACTTAAGACTATAAAAATTAATCAAAAAGATTCTATTTTATGTATTTATTTGCTAGTCTTAATACTTATGTTAGCTCTGTTGTCAACAGCTGCCATGTTTGTTATTTAAATTTTGAAATCAACTCACACTAAATATGAAAAGAGTAATTAACTATCAGTATAGAGACTGAGCTTAAAGTCTAAAATATAGTTTTATTAAACTATTGTCTTTTGTCTTTCATCTGAAGGAGTCCTTGATCAGACTATCTAAAGGAGAAGTGAGATCCTATAGGAATATAACCTCAACTTGTCAAACTTAAATATGGTTCTGCAGAAAGTGAAGCTAAAAATCAGCAGGGCCTACAAATTTAGCTGGTTCATGAAGTAGTTGGTAATCCTCTACAAAATCTGTAGGACAATGAGTAGTGTAAGATTAAAACCCTTACAACAGAGGCTTCAATACCCATTCTTGGATTACATAACAATCACATCCTTACATCAAGCACTAATATATACTAGCTGTTATACATAAACATGATTAAAGTATACATAAGTATCAAACCTGTGCAAAAACATATTTTAAACTCAAATTCGCATAAAAATAATTTCACCCAAAATGAAAACATAATGAAAGGCTCTAAAGAGAAACCACAAACCATAAAATCTTCTGCCAGGGGGTGAAAGGGTTCGATAATAAACTCGAATATAAGGTCCTGAAACGAATTCCGGTAATCAAAACCAGACGAATGCGATCATAAAAGCATTTTTAATTTCTGATATTATCAAACTTTAAAAAGAATAATTACGGAAGGAACCAAGGGAGGAGGATTTGGGTCTTGTAACAATTTTGGGGGTGAGAGTAAGAAACTAGTCTTGTACAGGTGAACTCCTGTTCCACCTGCCGAGATGTAATTCAAAGATAGAAACTTTTTAACCGACGAAATTGCTCATACCTGACCTGCTGAGTCGACAGAATTTTGAGTAATTTTTTTTTCTCGTCTCGTGAGTGCTTTTTTCACTTTACCCATAGTTCAGCTTTTGTTCTTCGAGTAAGGTTTCATTTTTTTAATTAGAGAGAGTTCCTCATTAGCCTGGGAGATATTTTTCAGTGGCACAGGTCTGCTTCACCTTTGAACAGGGAGGATAAATGTTGCACCTGCTCCGGAGGATGGTACCAAACGTTAATAATTTATTTGGAACGGGATCGGTGGAAATGACCCGAAGTTAGTCGAGGAAAAGGTTAGGTTGGGGTTCCTTTTTCGTTTTATATGAATTAACTGGGTTCGTTTGAATGAACAAATTTGGAATTTTACAAATTGCTTCCCAACTCCTTGTTTCTGTTGATCCTGAACGCAGACTGTTCGTTCAATCATCTTAAAATTCTGACAAAATGTTTTCCAAAATCATTACTTAACTCCGAAAGAAAAATTCCTGGAATCTGGCACCACCCTTCATTCAAATGAAAAATTTTCGATAAAAGAAATCTTTCCAAAATTTTTTTTTGAACACACCCAAAAAATTGGGAATGGCTAGATGAGGGAGAACAGGAGGAGAGAAATCACAAAGCAAAATCACCAAGAATAATTTGTATTGACGGTAAACCGAAATAAATACAAAAAGTTATCCATCCAGAAGTAATTAGGGAGCCCCCCGTCGTTTCGAATATTGAAGACCCCCCTCGTCAAGTAATATAACTAAAAATTATTTGAATTTTTAAAGAAGCCACCAACTATCACTTGTCGTGAACGGCTAAATTTTTAGGCTATACCGATTTTTAGGTTCATGCCCAACTACTGGTTTCGAAAATCACCTTCTGCTTACTTACACCCAGAAACTAAATATTTCGAAATGGGGTAGTTGTCTTCTATAACAGTTCAAACACACTACAACACTTGATTTATGGGTGTTGATTATGTATCCCTCTTCTGAGGTGAGTCAATTTGACCCATATAATTAAGTCAACGTGGTTTGAACCATAAAAACGTGGAGACTAATTCAGGACAAACTACCCCAGAAGGTATACTATCAGTTCAAACACTTTGAATCCTGCTTGAAAAAAATAAATAACATTCACAAGTGTTTAGTATATATCTAAAATAATATCTAAATTTTATATTTGGAGCAATAAAACTTTATACCGACTCAGTCGGTCCACTTAGAATTAAACAATCAGGAGTATTCCTGTTATTAATGATCTGGTTTTAAATTTGTTTGAAGTGTGCTTGTTCTTGTCATAACAAGCGAGAATGGAGCTACTAAGAGAATCACATTATTAACTTTTTAGAGAAATAATAAACTTAATAACTTAATTAAAAAATTTTTGGAAGGGCCAGGGGGGTCACTTTTCTCACTTCCAGGAATTCCCACTTCTTAAAAGTTAGACAAACAATTTCCACGAAGCATAACACTGATACCTTAAAGTTTCTTTTGATTTTCTTTGTATCCTACCAGCAGATGAGTTGTTGCTATTCGAGGAAGAAGGAGCTCAGCTAAAAATGAAACCCTCGGAATTGTTTAATATTTAAAAATCTCACTGGGGGTGCAGGGAGAAATTGAAGAAAAAAAATTTCAGAAAAAGGATAACAATAAGAAGAAGAACAGGCAGTTGGTATCATTGTAACAATATTTCACTAATGATAACGCTTAGCAATTTAATTTAAACCATGTCGAGGGTTTTATACTAAACAAATAAACCACCTGCGCATTCCAGGTACTACAAACGTCCAAATTTTTTTCTTTCCTTTTCTAAAGGGCCAACTTTCTTTTGTGAACGCGGTAACAGTGTTCCTGGAAAAAAACGCGAAAGGTCTATTATCATTTGAATCAGAATCCCCAATGTTTTATATAACTTATATTGTGTTGGCAACCAATATTGTATTGAAATAACAGTCAATCTCTATCAGGTTCGTTTGTGTCGAGTCATCATTCGGTCGCGATGATACTGAAGTTTTTATTATTATTATTATTATTATTAACTGCAATCTACTTTGAGACACATTTTCCAAAAATCATTCTCTTTTACCAACTCTTTTCTATTGATGAAAAGATCAGGAAAAGTTAGTTCTTTGTCGGCGATCCCACAGCTTACTCTGCGGTGAATGGAGGAGAGGAAATAAAAAATTTGTTGTCTCGCGCCAAAGTTTTAAAATTTGTTAAGAGCCAAGTATATATTTTAAATCTACCCTTAAATTAAAGATCATGCTTAATCATGAAGTAATAATTGTAAAAGTAAATTTAATACATAAACAGTCTTCCAGGATTAAAGAGCCGTGTCGCTTGAGAGCTTGTGTTAAGCGAAATGGATTTTGAGTCTCACTCAAGGAAACCATAAATTTTATTTAGATTGCTTCATCTACGATTGCTCGGTTTATTGTCAGTAGCTCATGAAAACCATTACTTAGTTAGATAAGATAAAATACGGTGAAACCTTCATTCACGAACATGATCTGAGCCTTGATCTCGTTTGTGAACCCTGGAGTTTGGGATATTTACATTATAATTAATGGAAATCCAAATAATGCGAAAGAAAGAGCGAACATAGAACAATACAATCGACGAATGCACACCTGAAATTGTTTTAAAATTACTTTCTACTGACACCTAGCTTAAATGAACTTGGATAGGCCATTGAATTTGATATTTAAACAAGAAAACAAAAAGAGAGGTACAAGAATTGTGAAACATCAGACCTTATAGAAGTGTAGAAAGTCTGAAGAAAGAAAAAAGAAAGTTTCTAAGGAAACCCTAAAACAGACGAGATGGGTGGACTAAAAAATGAAAGAAGCCAACAGCGGTAAATATAACGTTCGTGAGGCGAAGAAAAACTTGTTCGCACTTGTTCGTAATAAAAGTCGTTCAGGGTATCACTGCCATAACACCAGAAGAAGAAATTAAAATATCTTGAAAACAATTGTTACATAAAAATTTCTTGAAGAATTCATTGGCGAGTCAACGTCAGTTTGATTCGCTGACAGGGTATAACCTTGAATTCCCTTTTTATAATAGAGCTTAAGAGTCGGCACCGGCATCCATTACACGAAAACCAGTACGAACCGCGGGAAATTAAAGAAAAAGAAGAAGAAAAATTCCTTTTAAAATCGGGCTTTCACAAGAGGGCGAAAAAAGAACTCAGAATCAGGATTTTAGTCCAGTTTTCGAACGAAAAGACAACTCGTTGCCACAAATCAAAAAGTAGAGAAGGTTGTGGGGGAAGGGTATGGAGGAGAAAGAAGAAACGAATTCTACAAAATTTGACAGAATAAAATGTGTAAAATAGCTACTGGATATCTGGATATCCAGCTGCGACAAAAAGAAACCGTTCCTTTCAAGAATAGATTACTCTGATATTCAGTCTTGTTTTGCCGACCGACCGACCGACCCAAGACGCACAGCCTCACTCGGATACGTTCATCTGCGACCTTTTGGTATTTTATTTTTGACTCTTCATTCACGTTTTAACCATAATCATTCATACTTTCTTTCATTTCATTCATAATTTTTTCCCTTTACCTTTGATCAAAATTCTGACATGAACTTTTTTTTCTTCTCTTTTTCACGTGTTAACGTTTATGAGTGTCCATTTTTCTTCCTTTTAAAAACCTCCTCGTTTGTTTATGCTTGCTTTTAAGCAGAGTAATTAACGTAAAGGATGATTCGGTGAACGGTAGCAAAAAGTTTTCAGAACCCTAGCAAAAAATATTCTGCAACATTTAAGATATTCTTATCAAACCTTTACTTTCCTGAAACAGTTTTCAGTATTTTCTGAACACGAACATTATATAAATAAAGATCATACAAACAACTAAAGAAATTCCTTTTAAAATCGGGACAGAAGCCCGACCAGACGACGTAACTGATAGAGTCATAGATAGCAATAAACGAGTCATAGAGACTAATAAAAGGTTCATAGGAGTCATAGATTCTCGTAATACTACGACGGCAGCGTTTGTAAATATAATAATCAAACAAATTGAGAGATTGTAATTAGAGTTAGATTTAAGAATTTTTTTAATAAACGGTTATATCAAAGTTTAATCTAAGTGTTCATATACTGAGCTTCAAAATATCAAGGGAAAAAGAAAAGAAACAAAAAATCGGGAGCCATATAGAATGGTAAAATACAACACCCGTCTATAATATTAACTCCATAGAAGGGATTTAGGAGTTTTATAAACTCGAATTAAAGGCCTTGCTTAAACCACCATTACGCTAGCCTTACATTCATTACCTTAATTATTTTTTCTTAACGGTTTTTTTTTCAACTATATAATTGGTAAATATTGATTAGAGTAGTTAAAAGCTATGTTGATGTTCGAAGCCTGATGGCGAATTGGTTTTTTATCTCTATGACTTTTTGATCAATACCTGAATTATATGCAGTCAATTTTTTCTTCTTCTTTTTATTCGAATCAGATACAAATTTGAGATTAGCAATCCTTTGAATGGTGGCTAATAAAATATCTCCGGCTTCTTCTTCTTCTTTTTAATCTCTTGAAACTTTTCTTTGTGTTTTGGTTTATAATGCGATTTGTCTTTTATCGAACATCTTACATCAACGTTATTCTCTCTTTGAGGTCTTATCGAAATGTTTGTTTTGTTTTTCATTAGAGTTCTTTCTTTATCATTTCTCTGACTTCCAGAATTTTTTTGCTTATCATTTGTTTTCTCATCTTCTTTCTTAATTAACTTGGTGTTGTCAGTGGAGACCTAACCTAACTGCTAAACTTAATAACCGAAATGCTAATTATTGAAAGTTGACAAAGCTCGAGCTCGTCAAAGCTGTGTGCAATAATTATGAAATTAATTCTCCCTAAAATTGTATGAAATGAACTATTGATAAAATTACTGTTACATCAAAACTTAGCCACAACAGGTAACTTAACCGAGAAATGACTAGAACTCAGGCTTATACTGAATCACCACTAATACAGATCTTAGGTTCCGGCCTGTATGTATCCTGAGACATCCGTCTCGGTCCTGACTTCGATAATTGGTTTCTTAGATCTCCAGAAAAGTGACCCTGTCACGAAAACTGTAATTATTTGGAGCGGTCACCCCACAAGTGTCACCTTTCTTGGGAAATGATATTGTAGAAACCGAAACTTTCATGGCCGATTGATATTTACATCACGGGGGGTATATGGTTTAATGTTTAAACACTGGGCTAGTAAGAATTTGAAAAAACTAGCAAGGACAAGACAGAGACTAGTGCTAAGTCTAAATAAAAACTATCTTAATTAAAATTTGGAACATTTCTGCATAAATTTCCAAAATCTAGACACAAAAATCACTCCAGTAAGTTTTTTTAATTCCTTGTAGAGCTAATGAATGAAGTCATTATTAAAATGATATAGCGAACAATCTTTTAGTTGTCGACTCGGACACGACGATTTGAAAAGAATCGTCTAATTAAAAGGGAGAAGAAAAACAGAAATAACGATTTCCCAAACTTACAAACAACAAATTCGACTTCTACACTGCGGTCAACGAGTCATTTAAATAACTATTCCATTAGCAATTGATTGTAAAAACAATTTAAATAAATTAAAAATTAAATTAAGATGTTTTCAAGTTTCCAACATTCACGGATTTACTTTTACACTCATGTGTTTCTATAGTCGATCGGAATGTTGTCATTTTTAACTTCATCCACTCAAGATTCCCTTTTGGTTCCTCTTGAGAAAGGGGGAAAACCAGGAGTCACTTAGAGTAGTCATCTCATTTATTGGTAGTAGTCAAGAGAGGTAGTTAAACAGAATTTTTCTTTAATGCCAACTCATTTATTAAGGCTTAAAGCTAATTTTGATTGTAATTGTTATTATGGTGACGTTCCTACATGGTAAAATTTGATTATGAGAATCGTTTCAAGATACTGACTTCAAATTTGAGTTTAAGCTTTTTAAAAGACATGGAGAGAATTGTTACTGATTTTTAATTTTTCTTCCAAATTTGTGATTTTGAATGTGATTATTGAGTTTTTAGGAATTTGTTTTATGGATTTTTAAAGTTTTTGTAAATTTGGTGACTAAGTCTCTCAGTGGCGTGTGGAAACTGAGGCAAATTCCATAACACAACTTTATAAAGAGGCGTATATAACAATAACTTTTCAAGTATAATATAATATACAAGAATAACTTTTTAAACCAACCCTCAATATACTTTTTACTCAAATTGACTATATGGTACTCAAACTGCGGCCCACCAAGCTCTACTGAGTGAAAATTTGTGAAAGGTCGATTGCTCATTGTTGAGTCTGAACTACAGTGCCTGACCAGTACGAAAATGTTCGAGCCTGTGCTCAGAAACTGCTAACATTGTTTGCCTCAACATATCTTTATGAATCAATATACAGAAACAGACTGACAGATGTACATATAATCGATGCCCTGAGGGTGGACTGTATGCGCCGAAAGCCGGACTTGTAAAATCTTTTTTTGATAAGTCGTGTGGCCCAGTCGCAATGGTCACAATGGAAATTTGGTCCAGGAAGGTAAAAACTTCACCACCAATGGGTAGAATCAATTGAAGCTTTACAATATTTACTTAAGAGGACTGCTATTCTCAAACCATTTTACAAAACCCATTGGAGGTATGAAGTGTGATAACCCAAACCTTCCAACCAAAAGACAAAAACGTGTCAGCGCCATAGTATTGGCACTATTTTCAGATAAACAATTTACAAAAACAATATAAAAATCTCGCACAAAAATAATCGGCCAATTAAGGATGTATTATTAACTATTTTATAAAATACATAGCAATGAACACTTCCACAGGTTCCACGTATCACATACCAGTAATTATGTTGTACCTTGCGCTAAATTTAAAAGCTTGTAACTAACTAAATCAATGTATAGTGATGAAACGGCGTTTCGTAATACTGAACAATGTAAAAATAAATCAGATAAATTCATTCACCTTACAAGTTGACCCCAAAAATCGTTTATTACAATTATTAATTAAAACAAAAGATAAAGATTATTATTATTCTTTGGTGAAAACGTTAAAAATTTTTTTTTGTTTTTGTGTTGTTTTGTTTATTAATAAAAGTTCAAGTAATGGGCCTCAGAGTATTTCTCTCAAAATAGCCCAAATCAATATGAAAAAATTTGAATCGACCCACTCGACTCCTGGTCAAGGTCAAATCTAATTATTATAATTGGTTTTTGAATCAAAAGAGTAATTAAAAAAAAATGTGCAACAAAAAATTAATGAAATCGTATGACGAGGCTTTTGTTCGAGGTAGATGAGGGCCCGTGATACGGCAACATACAAGGAATCAACTACTCCGGCTTCCAACTATTCCATTCTGACTCCTCAACTTAATCATTAATTATTAAGGCCGGTTACTAAATCTAAAATGGAGCAGACAAGGCACGGGAGAAGGGTGAACAGGAGAAAATCTCATTAAATCGTTAAGAAAACAAGATGCAATCTCGAAGAAAATTGAATATTTCGGGTTCAAACCCTTAATTAGCCATCGCGGAGAGTCCTGTTGACTAATACAACTTTCGTGTCTTCGCCGGGGAATAAGATTGGACAAATTACATTTAATTCGCCACTGACGAAATAATTGTAAGTAGGAAGGAGGCGAAAATTAAGTACCTCAACATGTTAATTTTTTTAACAAATGTTTAACCGAGGGTAACGACTCCTCGCTTGAGCGAATCCAGGATATAATTTTAAGAAAGATGGTGACGATAGTGTGAGAGTCTCAAGAAAGGCGGTTCACATATGACGAATGATAATCAAGGGAACACTATGCACTTGAGGTGTTTGATCAAAAAATTTCCAGCCACACACCCAGCAATTCCGTTTTGTATCTCACTCCAATTCCCATCAACATATACAGTATAAATATATAATATCTAATAAAAAAAATTGTTTTATATTACAAATATAGAATCTATACAAAATAATGTACACTTTTACAAGTAACTCCTTTCAAAAGTAATGCACACTTTCCTTTAGAATTCATTTTATAAATACACACATTTGTGAGAGGTATCATTTCATAAATAATGCACACTTATCGTAAAATTCAAGACGTATATCTCAAAATTATATAAATAAATAAATACATCAACTGGATTAAACAAATAATAGGGCAACGGATCTATAAGCAAACACTAAAAATAAGTGTGCATTATTTTTGAAATGAGTTTTATGTTTTTGGTTTATATATATACAGTTTAGAAATCAAAATATACAAGTTTATATAGTTTGATACTCCTTGAATTTTACAATAAATAAATGTGCATCATTTGTGAAACGAGATCTCCTCTCAAATGTGTTTATTTATAAAATGAATTCTAGAGAAAAGTGTGCATTACTTTTGAAAGAAGTTACTTGTATAAGTGACCATTACTTTTTCAAAAGATTCTGTCAACAACAGTGTCTTATTTATGCATTTTCATCAGGTGTTATTTAAGACTTCAGCTAATATATTAACCCGTGCGGTACTTCCAAAGTCTGGAAAGTTCGTTCCGAGAAAGAAAAAATAAATAAATAAATAACCAAAAAAATTATAAAACGAAATTTACATCGGGGAATGCACGGGTCGAAATAATAACTTTTCCAACTTTTTGAAATTTACATTATGGAATTGAGATTTTTACGATGCCATCTCTAAAGCATTTATTAGTTTATATAAAAATTTTTATAAAAACGAAGCCGCCATTTATAGGAGGTGACATCCTCACAACTTATGTACCCGTGGATTTTGATTTATAAACCGAGTTATTAAAAACAGGTTTCCGAATGGCCGAAAGGAGAAAAAAAAAATGCGACTTTACACAAACGCTCACCAAAAGACTATTCCAGAAGGAAGTAGTCAGCCGGTTAGAGGACTGCTACCGTACTGCGCGATTATAAAAAGAAGAAACAATAGAAGGCTCATATTTCCCTAATCTCATCAGAAATTGTTTAGAATTTGTGTGTAAAAGCACTGGGGCCCACTGGGTGCCATTAGAGAACAAACAAAGAATGCAACTTGGACATATAATTGATTACATATATGACGATGCAAAAATTTTTTTAACATCGATTAACTCTGTTTGGCTACATTGTTTAATAAAACAAATGGCTGAGGCATCGTCATTAGACGCAGACATGATTTATGGTTTGTGGCCTCCGTGATCTCTTCTTGTAAAAGGCCTCTTACTTTCACACTGTCTTTCTTCGATGTTTCCCCATCTGATCACGCATTCTGGTCTTTGATTTGATCAGGAGTTTATTTATATAAATTCAGGATGACAGATTTTCGGGGGATTTGGAACAAGTTGACGACGACTAAATGACTCCGAGTAAACCATCACCTGTTTCCTCCATTTATAGTAAGCTTTTTCTATTTTTAGCCAGAAGAAACTCACATATTTGCTTTAACATGGTTTAAACAATAATAACTTAAAAACCAAATAATGGATTTGAGTTAAATAAATAAAACAGATGAGACAATTATTTACTCACCAGTGTGAAGGAACAAGTGGTTCTTAAGATTTGTATGTTTACTAAAACCTCGGTTGCAGATGTGACATTTAAACGGCCAAGAACCATTGTGAACATACATGTGTGATTTGAGATCTCCTGGAGTCGGAAAGGATTTCGCACAAAGAGTACACTTATGCGGCTTTTCCTGAAAAGAATTAAAATAAAAACCGTGAGACGTTAAAAAAAGAATTCAAATCGTTTAAAAGGGAAAGACGTATCCGGATTGATTGTGGCCACAGCCACTGACACGTTCTTGTGTATACGAATGGATTAACAATAGATTCAAGTATCAAGAGAGTAATCTTGATAGAGACGCTACCGCGACCACCACCGATGCAGGCACCATTGGTAGCTGCCAACTCGAGGAGAGTCTTAACCGAGGAAGACCATATCAGGACCATGCCGAATTTGAAGTTGATATAACCTGTCAGAAATCTTCAGAAAGACTAATGGTTGCATTGCATGTCACTATTTCACTGGTAATGCTGCTTCGCTTAGGTTTCTCTTCTTCCCTTTTAAATTGATACTCCTCTAAACTTTAACCCGGTTTAAATACCTCATCCGAGCCTGATACTTGAACCTATTCATTCCTGTTTTACGCTTCTTCCCGTCTAATCTATTTATTTTAACTTGAGAGTGTCACAAATTCTCTTCTTGAAATTTTACTTCCAAACTGCGTCGGTAAAACCTGCTAAAATCCGCTTACATTTGAACCTTTAATTTAGGGCAAATAAATTTGTTTTAGAATTTGAAAAGAACGTGGGCGTTTTCTTTTAAGAATTCTCTCAATAATGTCAAAGTTGAGTCTCTATTTTCGGTTTCACTTAAAAATTCGATTTAGCGGGAAATTGACTTGAATGGTGACGTACAATTTTCACTGACCGAACAAAGATTCGAAATTAAAACATTTTGCTTTTAACGTGTTTTTCTAACCTGATTTTAGAAGCACGGCAAACCAAATTCACACAAAAAAGTCCTCCTCGACGGTAAAAACACGTTTCAACTCAAAATCAATCTGAATTTGTTTAAAAACAAAAGCCAAAAAACGGTTTCGTTATGTGAGAGATGTAAACAAAAGCGGGAACGTGGTAGGAAGTCGTGGCAGGAGGAGCAGCAGCCGCATCAAACCCAACGGACGATTTTATTGTTTTCATTCTTCCAAAGACTTTTTTCTCACTAATCCTAAACACATTAATCATGTGTTTCTTAGTACCACCGTCGTCACATAAAACTTCCAAAAATCATGAAAAATCAGGCTCAAGGTCGATTAATTGTTTCACTAATTGAAGTTTCCACTCACAAAACCTGACTCTTTCTTCACGTACCAAGAACTCAAACTGCTGAGTCTTGAGAATCTTTACCAGTAATCTAAATAAAAAGTTATATAAAAATATAATTTCAATTTAAACCTGAACCTGTCAAAAATTTTCACATGACTTCACACGGTTTTTATGAATGTTTGATGTTGACCGTTACACAAAAAATCAATTTCAATTTTTTGTCTGTGAGTGTGTCTGTGTTATTATTTAAGGATTTCTTATTGCCAAGGTCAAACGTCAAACCAAAGGTGAGCTCATCAGTTGAAGCAACAGATGCAAACCAGAAGAAACCATTTCGAATGTTCTTTAAAATTTTTCCAACTCGAAATACAAAAAAAAATTGGAACCCGTAGGAATTCTATGAATATCCGTTTAAAATAAATAAATAAAGCTTTGTAAAGAAACATACATAAAATTTACTTAAATATTTTATTTACTTTTAAATCTTAATAGAATCTCAAAGTGATTACAAGTGTCTAGGGAAGGAATCAGTTGGAAGCGTTTGGCTTATAACTATAGTCTGGCTAAGTTAGTTGGCTAAGTGGGCTTTTCCAACATTACAACGCCTAACAGACATTCTTTGTGTCTTCTACCTCCTTCTGGTCATTTCAAATAAGTTATCTACAGGTGAATGATTAATATTCGTTGTTACTGTCTATGTTACCCCTAAAGCTAAAAATCCGTTAATCTGAGCATTACCTAGCTTATCTGTAAACTATCATCAAAGCTCAAAAGTTTATTTCTCTCGTTACCTTGGTGCTTTAGATATCTAAAACTAAAATCAATTTAAGAGTAGAGCAAAGGTTATTGTAGCTGAGTGCCACGAGCTTTTCTCATTTCTCGATCGAAACTTGGGCCATTTGCGCTGTTTTCAGTTTACATGCAACATCCTACAGTTTCCTACAGTTCAGTTTCGTTCCGACAATCTCCAGTGCAATCACCAGTGCGTTCAAATCATATAAAAATATTATTTAAAGATTTTATTGCATATATAGAAGGTGGAGCAATATTTTCAATCATTTCATACGTAATCTATAATATAAAATAATATAATTGCATTTTATTATTATTATTTTATGCCCTGTCCTGGAGATGAAGGTCTTTTCTACAGTTTTTTGGAAATGGGAATAACAAGAAAGCCAACGATATATTCATATTGTGCTGTAGGTGTAAGCACAATACCCCGGTTTAGTAAAATGTTCTCAAGGAACAGATTCCAAAACCTTTTAAGATCCTCCCATGTAGTTGACAATAAAAAATGTTTTCCACCAAACCATGAAAAATATGGTATCCAATTCTGGAGCACACCAGTCAAGTATTTCAAATGCATCGAGAGAAACCGCCCTGCTGTGATTATGGGTTTCGCAATTCAGAGAGCTGCAGTTTGAAGACGGGACAGAAAAATGTTGGTTCAAATAAGGTCTACTTTGACTTGAACAAGTTCATAGCAGCTAATGTGCAGATTATCTAAAAAAAATTCGAAACACCTCTCTAGTTCAACTTAATATGAGCTAGATAAGCAACAGGATAACCAATTTCTATAAATTTATATCTTATAAGCACAAGAGAAGCGGATCTTCTACAGCTTCCATATCCCACACGCCACTGAAGTTATAAATAAACCCTTTCCAAATTTTTTGTTGTAGTTGTTAAAATGTTAATGCAGCAGGTGAAAAGTCGCACAGTTTAAAAGGCTATAAAATATATAAAAGCCTATCAGACTTTCCTCATTTAATATGTCTTCAGTCAGGGGGTCAATATTATACCAATCTCGCTGTGATGTTAATAATAATAATTTTTTTTTCTTTAATCAAGAAGTGGAAGGACAGGTTGACTGGTGCGCTCACCATAAGACAGATAAAGAATAGTATCGACAAGTTGTCACTTAATAAAGTGATTTGTTTTACTCAATTAAATTCCCTTCTGAGAAAGTTATAAATTTATTTCCCTTTTTTATTAAAAAAGTTCTTCTTTTATTAAAAGAGGCTCCGAAGCCGACCCACGGATGATCTCATTTGGAGAAACGTATTTACATTTTAACGCTTAAACAACTTTTTATTCTTCTCCTTCTTGTATATAATTTTTATAATAACAATTATACAAACTACATGTAATAAAACAATTACAAGGTAATATAAAGTTTTATTTGTTCAAAAGGAAGGAGATTTTTAGGGCTGAAGTTTTCTCACAATCACGCTAAAAAACCAATAAAAAAAAAGCTGTTGCCATAAAAATTCTTTGATTTAAAACTGTTGCAAGTCATATTGATCGAATTAAGAGATTGCACTTTTTATTTATTTATTCTTTTACTTTATTTTATTAATATTTTTATTTATCACCGTCGTCATCGTTTTTGTTGTTCTTATTATTATTAACTAATTAAAATGTTTAAAATTATCGACACATCAATATACATTTATATTTTGTTTTATTTAGCGGTGGTCACCGCGCCTACATAGATTCCCTTTCTCATTTATCTGAATTTCGAATCGAATATGTTGGAGGTTACGGATTTCGACATTTCGATTCCCGTTTACATAACGGAAGTTAAAGGCTTTCACAGCCATCACGGTAGGTCGTTGAATGTTATTTATTTATTTTTTTAATATCGATTTTTGCTTCGGAACTGTCATCTTTTTTAACTGTTCGATTGGTTTCGGAGTTATTTGACACAAGTTTAGTTGGTTTTCTAATGACTTTTTTTATGCGTTTTATGAGAGAGTTTATGTAAGGTTGCGGTCGTAGTTGTTATTATTAGTTATGCGTTATGTTGTAGTTGTTATGTATGAAAGTAACTTGGGTGTGAGTTATGTGAGTAGGTATTAGGTATTTGTACCAGGGTTTTGAAAGCTCTACTAAAATGAGTTGAGTATTAAAGCAGACTTTTACCTTTGTTGGTCGGTGCTGTGGTGGTTTAAGCACCAGAGTATAGGAGTTGTGGTTCGAATCCTTTCTCGTGTCCTGCTACACCCAAAAAACGGGATAACAATTCAGATAAATAAATAAAATTTTGGTATAACAGGACGTGGAAGAAGGCTCAAACTCTCAAATATTACTTCACTAACCAGGTACTTTGATCACAGGACCTCAACGAAAGTTCTAGAAAATTATTAGGAAGAAGAAAGACGTTAAGAACAGCGACAGATAGAGGCCAGCCATCTTTTATCATTTTCCCTTCCCATTTATATTATTATATTTTTGTTACCCCAGTTTATTCTTGTATATCTATGGTTCATATTATACTAGTTACATCTTCTTTTATAGTTTTGCATCTTTGTCATTTTCTCTTATTGTCACGAGAAGTGGAAAGCTTGCCACATTAGTGTCGCCTAAGATGATAGAGTTAAGTCTGGGGAGTGTGTAGGTAGGATAGATCTTACTTCACTGTGCGTTCGCCGTCTTTGTACTTGTTTCTGCGTGTCTTCTGCTTAACTCGTCTTTATTTTAATATTTTGTTGTTCTCACTCTAGCCATAAATCACGAGCAACCGTTGGATTACCTCACATTGTTTGTGAGAACAAACCATGACATTTTTCATAGATTTTCAGACGGAAACTTCAAAATATGTGGGCAACATTTTTGTCATGCACGAACTCGTAATTTTAAGACTCAAATCAAAGCCGTAAAAGCCCAAGAACCTGACACACACACTGACAACAAAAAGAAAAACGAGATAAAAGGAAGGCATTCAGAAAATCCGTCTTCTCTCTTCTTCTAGTTCAATGACTGCGTGATAACTTTCTCAATTACCCGAAAGGATCATTACAAAAACAAATGATTATGGGAGTTTAATATGTTTATACTTTATACGAAAGGAGAAGAATAAAAAATTTATGACACGACAGCGTGGCAAAACCTTTTTTTTTATTAATGTTTCAATTTGAAAGACTTTCTTAAATTTAACAGTAATAAAAGAAAAACTTGGAATCCGCTAAGACTCTCTTTATTACGGCCCAAGTTAACGAGCGTGACTGATTAAACACGATGAATTTTTCTTTTTTATAATTATCAAACCACCATACCACGGTTGCTTTGCTTAACTATTTAAAATTTTGGTTATTACTTTAATTTTTTTATTTAAGAGGATTATCTCAAAAACTCCTTCTGCGTTACTTAAGCTAATTCAGTTTATTTCTTTCCTCCTCAGTTCATTAGATACCTCCAACCGGATGATTTGAATCTTCGGCAAGGTCCCACTCACGGATCCGCATTGGTTATAATACGACTGGTCTGCAGTGGTCAAACCCGGGGCATATTTCCTTCCATTAATTACCATACTCCATTTGATTATTTATTTTATTTTTTTAAAAACTTTTCTAACCTTTGTTCCCGGTTTGTAAGACATAATAAAAAGTTGTCACAAAGTAAGTAACAACATTAATGAAGTGAGAGGTTAGGAGTCTGTACCTGAACGTTTCTTGGTTTTTATGGAAGAGAGAAAAATTTTTATTTGTTTCTTCCGTTTTAAAGCCAAGTTTATGAGATGCGAAAATGGCTGACTTGAATGATGGAGAATGAATCAAGTCACGTGAGATATCTTCTAACGTCTCTGAGTTTTTGTTTAATTATGTTAATAAAAATAAATTCAATTTGTTCTTTATAAAAAATAAAGTGTGCATTACTTTTGAAAGATGGGCAGAAAACTCGGTTGCCATCAGGACAGAATCTGCAAGTAGGAATCCATCAAGTTCTGTACCCAGCCTCTCGCTCTATTAAGCGGCGTTACCTTCTACCATGATGTCTCCAAACAGACAACACATTTGAGACTTACACCAACAGCAAAGATAAATTTGATGGTTTTAATCCCGTCTTTCACCCTTTTTTTGGGGGGTATAACAAGATGCGGGAGGAGGATTCGAACACACGATCATTGCGTCCAAGTCAGGAAGTTTAACTGCTACACTACTCCTCCCACAACAGGAGAAATAAAATGCTGACTATCTACCACGAAGCAGTTTTGAAACTAGAAGTTTTCTGCCATTCGAAGTTTCTAGCCTCCTACAGTACAGTATCTCAAAGTTCTTGATGATTCTCTGCGGGTTTGTGTTTAGATGTGTATAAGGTCATAAGTCACTGTTGTTAGTGATTATAGTGTACAACTTGTGACAGTTCTTAACTGTAACTAGTAACTCCCTTAAAGTCTCAAAAGCAAAGTAATGATAATATATATTAATATCATTACATTATTAAGAAAACTAAAAAATGAAATGGGTGTGCATGACTTATGAAATGAGTTTGCACAAAAGTACGCATCATTTATGACATAAGTAGGAGGACAACGGTGAACCATCAACCGAGGATGTGTGGGATGAGCTGAGTATGGCGCATTTTTGAGATGTTAGAAGGCTCTCAGAATGGTCTGTGAGGGAGTGAATGAGTGGACGTGGTAGATGGTTGGTGATTAGACGATAATTCTTTATTTGCAAGTCGTTTATAGGTCCACTCGCTCGATTTTGCAAAAATAAACAACAATAAAGGAATTGTTATAACTTTAATACGAGGTAAAACTCTTAGTCATAGTTATAAATGGAAAAATATGAAATTACTTTCTTTTTGTTACGTTATTATAATTTTACTAGGTTGATATTTATAAATATCGAAATGATTTATTGGTCGGTTGACTGATTGACTGTCTGGATTGCTGTCAAATAAAATTTCTGTTTTGAAATTTTTAATTTTTAATTGACTCCATTTTGCCACTTTTCATTCAAATTTATTAATATTAGAAATCAGTCTTGTCAAAAATTTTATCGATTCCTTTATTCACATCGGCAATACCTTTTGAACAAAAACAAAATGACCTAAATAAATGATACGTGCACCCTGTGATCCATGAAGTGGAACTAACATAATTAAAATAAAACGAGGTGAACTGTCAATCTCAACCCCCGTAGACCTCCCCGTCTGTCACGCTCCGCGACCATCTTCCGTGTGTTCATGCTTTCGTACCTTAATGCCTGTCTCTCTTCCGCCTTTTCGGGTGGTTTTCTTATTACTAACATCCCCTATGTTTCATCAACCTCCCACTTCCTTCATATCTGCCGTCTGTTTTGTCATTAATCTTGTGAAAGCCGAGTCTCACTGTTGGATTAAATTGATACCGCGATTGATTCGTACCTGAATATGATTAATTATGTTCAGAACTTGTATTAAAACGTATAGAAAGCACTTCCTAGCCTCGCTATGGCAACTAACAAAGAAAATGATGAGAGTAATAAGCCAGGCCCACACCTCCTTCACCCTGAAATAAAGTTTCACGCTGAGGACACTCCAGAGTACCAAAGAACTTTTTCTACCAACTTCAGACTGTGTGATTGTAAAATAAAAAAAAGGAGCGGGGTTAGGCTGGAAGAAGAAATTTTCAGATTTTCGTCTTAAAAATACCAAAAAAATTAATGACTGACCATAAATTTTGGTGAAGACCTTCAACCTGTCGCGACACAATGACAAGGAACCCCCTTCTCGGTTGATTATGACTGTTAAACTCTCGACGTAGGTCATATATTACACATCAAATCTCTTTTTTACAACCTTATTCGTGTACGTTTGCATTTTTAACTCTCCATTATCTTTGACAATGACTCAATCTATCTTTCATCGAGTTTCTTAAGTCAATAGCCGAGTACAAACCGAATTACAATATTTCCAACTTGTTCGCTTACCAGTGTTAACGTTACGAAAGTCTTTAGCAAAAACCTAACCGTCATTATCGCAACTTGAACAATGATCAATTTTCGTCAACATCGACCCGGATAAGGTCTAATAAGTCAACCCTTAGCAGAACGATATTCATTGGCTTCACCTTATTTCATTCACTAATAGAATCAGTGATTTGACATTTTCAAAGAGACTATTCAAGTTATTAGT
This sequence comes from Columbicola columbae, assembly GCA_016920875.1. Taxonomy (NCBI): domain Eukaryota; kingdom Metazoa; phylum Arthropoda; class Insecta; order Psocodea; family Philopteridae; genus Columbicola; species Columbicola columbae. Next base: position 8,266,501 of record JADMLL010000007.1, read on the forward strand.
ACAAATTTTGCCTAAGTAGTACCCAAAGTAACTCCGTTGGTGTAAGAATTTGGAATTAGATAGCTGTAGTCAACAAAGACAACGCCTGTAATTATGTCTTAGAGAATTTAGAGATACTATAAATAGTTGTACAAAATAAATATAAGAAGCTCAGCCGGAATCAGCAGAAGACGCAACAGCCGGCAGAGCTGAGTTATAAGGAACTAGCCTGAAGCAGAGGGCGGTAGTCTTTGGATTTCGCGTAGCAACTGACATACATGATTTACATACGTTTTGTTTAAGCGCTCTTTAAAAATTAGAAGCCTATTCTGACGAACTGTATCTTATTCTGTAAGTAATGCACACTTTCGAGAAGAATCTGCCTGTCGTCGCTCTCCTTTTGTTTAAAAACAATTTGGTCTTTTTTTACGCGTTTTTAGAGTTTGGAATTTATAAAACTAAGAACGCATTACCAATCTAGTCTTCTTTAACACGATTCCTATTTTATTGTAGGGGCCTGACTATTTTAATTATATGTCTGTTATACTAATAATTAATTAAATAAATAAGTTTAATAAGGTTCGATAAATTCTTAGTTCCTGTACGAAGTTATGCGACGGAAACTGCAATACTTTGAACACATACTCTAGGTCATCATGGAGGGGAAAATAGAGAGAAAGCGATGCCCCGGAAGACGGAAAACTTCGTGGCTCTAGAACCTAAGAGAATGTTTGGCATGACATCCGCCGCTCTATTCCGAGCGACAGCATCCAAGGTCGCCATAGCCCTGTTGATTGCCAACCTTCGACGCAGAGACGGACATGATGATGACGATGATAAATTCTTAGTTTCTTGGTGGCTTATTGACATGGGTCAAGTCCATTGGTGGTCCCAGTGGTGCCATCCTTTGTAAACCAATTGATCAGAGTTGGGAGAATATTTGGATGGTTATATAATCATATAACTCTTAACTATCTGTCTAACTGTAACTACAATATTCTTAACTTGTGCTTACTATTACGATTCTAATTTCGTCTGTTGTTATTCCAAAAATAATGCACACTCGATTTCATTTCAAAATAATGCACACTCAAATGGAAATCTCATTCCAAAAATAATGCACACTTGGATGGAAATCTCATTCCAAAAATAATGCACACTTGGATGGAAATCTCATTCCAAAAATGATGCACACTTGGATGGAAATCTCATTCCAAAAATAATGCACACTTGGATGGAAATCTCATTCCAAAAATAATGCACACTTGTCAAGACTTTAATTTTGTCTGTTGTTAGATCCTCTCCTGTCAGATTATTGACCCATTGAAATAAAAAGTCAATTTTAGAAGGCAGAAAAGGATGTGAGATGCTGCAGATCCAAAGTCTGTTAAGAAATTAGCATCCAAAACAAACTCCCACCCATACTAAGCGTACTAAACTCCTTCCAATATACGTAAACTGATCACAACTACACTATATCTTGTCACCTCCCTCCCCGTCTCTCCCTTCTGTACTAACTCACAACAGCAAGCAACATAACTTTCGACGTGACGAATAATCCTTGAAAAAGTGTCATCTTCACGGCTTTACTATAATTAAAATATCAACCTTATATAAAAACGATACTAAAAAGAGCCTGGTGCCATACCTGAGGTACGAGGTTCCAGAGGAGTCCCGCAACCGAAGACCCCGAGCACCTATTGTTTGGCTCAAGGACTTAAAATGTTAACTTCCGACATTTTCCTTTTGTTATTTTTATTATTGTAATAATTTTATATAATTCAGGTTGGCCACCGGTTTGCCATATGTCTGCTGCCACGCAACAGTCAATCACAGGCCTTTCAATGCGATATTCCCTTCACTCCGATTGTTTTCCATTAACTCCGCTCTCGCTTTTTTATACACACACCCACATATACAAATGTTAGAAATGAATATGTCATGTGTTCAGCTGCAAGTAACATCCTAATTTTTGGTTCAAGTTATTTATTTGAGTCACTAGTTTCAAGTTTCACTAACCTATTATCATTTACGATACTATTTATAGGTGTGTGGTGTTGCCAGATGTTAATTTTGAATTGAATTAAGAGTATCGATCAATAATTAGTAATATACAGATAATCTGAAGAGAAAATATTTCTGTAAATGTGTTTTGGTGTTGTTGACAAACGCATAAATTGATTTTGGACAAGTTTAGTACATTTTGACTGTCTTCTGTCTGGATTCCGGATGTCTCTCATCGATAATTAGTTGGTTTTTAACAAATTCTAACTTTCCACACCTCTGGTTGATAGGTTGGCTTGTCTTTAATATTTCATAAATAATGCACACTTGAATGGAAATCTCATTCCAAAAATAATGCACACTCGAATGAAAATTTCATTCCAAAATTAATGCACACTCGAGTGGAAATCTCATTCCAAAAATAATGCACACTCGAGTGGAAATTCATTCCAAAAATAATGCACACTGAATGGAAATCTCATTCCAAAAATAATGCACACTGGAAAATCTCATTTCAAAAATAATGCACACTCGAGTGGAAATCTCATTCCAAAAATAGTGCACACTCAAGTGGAAATCTCATTCCAAAAATAATGCACACTTGTCAAGACTTTCCATTAGTGATGCACACTATCACAAACAATCTATTTTAAAAGTAAAGTCAAAAACATTCTATTTCATAAATAATGCACACTGTTACAATGTTTTTAATCCCGGTTGTTACCATTTTTTTGGGTATAATAGACTGCAGGAGAAGGATTCGAACTCACGACCATAACATCCAAGTCAGGAACTTTAATCACTACACTAGGCCTCCCGCTACTAATGCACACTAATACAAATACCTCATTTCAAAAGTAATGCACACTCAACTGATACAATCATTTAAACCCATTTCCCGGTGATGTCCCGTTAAATAGCGCACACTCATTCTTCTTTCAGGTCCGTGAAAACTTTTTGAGCACTATTCTTCCTTTCAATCCGATCGACAAACAAACAAAAAAGTAGAGAAAGACCGACAACAAAAACAAAAATAGAAAGAAGAGAAGAAAGGAATCTTCACACAGTAGCCGACTACCACGGTTAATTAGATTTGGAATTTTTGGAGATGAAGGTGTCGCTAACAACATCACCGACTAAATCAGAACAAACATGAAATTATCTCGGAATGAAATGAGAATGGATCAGAGGCAACAAATCCGAAGTATGATGATGATTATTATTATTATTTTTCTTCATCTTTTGTAAATGTAAAAATGGGGCGGCGCGAATACTCTTAAGCTAAGCAAGCAATTAAAAAACTATCCTATATTTCATTTTGGGAATCATGAACAACGGCAATTATAAAAGGATGAGAGGAAGTCTAAGAAGATCGTCCCTGGACCAAATCTCATCCCGACTCAATCATCCTTTCTTACGATAAATCCGCACACTCAACCCATGTCTTCTATACCGTATATGATAATTCTTATCTGATATGCTACCGATATCCACAATTTATTGCTCCTGTAGGCATTTTTGGCTTTTTCTTTTAACCAACGAAACGATTACTATTTTGAGTGTGTTACGCTTTAAAAACACGTCCGTCTGTCTGTTTCTAATTTGAAATCCAATCATTTCGTTGGTGAGAAAATTTTTAATGAATACCCCCGACTAGAAGAAATTAAGTTGTGATGGGGGTAAGTAGATGAAGAGGGCCTAAGAGACCCGTGCCTGGTTTCTTATTTTTGGCTTGGCTTACGTGGTTTTAAGCCTTGGTGGTGGTCTCCTCTTTGAACTTGTCGTCTGTCACTGGTGTCGAGTTGATCTCGAATTATGTTTCCATATTTTATTTTCGGGTTTTGTGTTTTAAATCAATTTTTTTATTTCCTTTTTGGGGGTACCTTAATCGGTTGTCTAGCTTTGAATATTAAAAATTTTGCCGAATAGTATTTAGATCTTAGTCCGCTTTTTTGGGAATGTCGGATACTGTGGAACAAGAATACCTTTGCAACTTTTGTACTGAAAGTGTTTATAAATTATGATAATCATTCTCATTCAAAACAGCAAGTAGAAGTTAAGGTTTTGAGAACACAAATTAAATCCAGAATCCAAAACAGAAGCTTAAGATAAAAAGTGGAAAGCACAAAACAAAAGCTACCAGAATGTCAAACTAATGCAGAAGGGACAGGTAGATTGGATAGGGGAGTGGAGGAGTAAGAAGAGAACTCAACGGAAGAGGTATAAAAAATCGAAAGAAGACAGTATACCTGTATAAGAAGAGAGAGGTAGGCAAACCACACCCGGAGGGACTGCAAGATGTAGCCTACAAATCGGTTTTTCTGGGAAGTCTACGGTCTTGCGGCTCATGCGACAATCTGATACCTCATTTGCTGAAAGAATGTCCACTGGAAGAGTCCAAATAGTCGGTCGGGAGGTGTAGTGAATACTTTCCACAATAAACTGTGCATTATTTATGAAAAAAAGCTTCATTACCAGAGTCAAACAACAACACAACCATCAGTGTCTAAGGAAATGAAGCTCAACAAATGTTCACGAGACGGGTGTTAACTTTCCCCCAAAACTCCAGATGGTATTTGGTCACTACCAGGTCAGCGGTTTTCAGACTCAAGGATAAACAACACTTCCGTCACCATCTGTATGGGCACTAAAAACAAAACCCAATCCGAAAGTTGTGGATTTGAGACTCGGGAGGATTTCAGAAGGATGAAGAGTAATGGTATTCCGAAGACCCAGCCTCAGGCCATCATCGAATTAGTTCTTCCAATCAATGTACAGTTTGTACGATTCGATTCTCCATATGATTCATCTAATCATTGAGTCATACTGTGAAATGCGCGCTTACTTTATAGAACTATGCCATCTGTTGTACTTCCTGTCTCATATTATTATTATGTACTTCCTTCGTCATGGTTCGCCAACTAACTCACAGACAATAATCTTTTGCGTTTCTTTGTTTCCTAACAACCCTCCAGGAATATTAAATGGGCTGGGAAACTTCCTTTTTCGTTTTCTTAAAAAAAAAACCAAAACTTGACCTTATGTCTTGTTTTGTTTTTCTTTCATGCGGTGCTTCCTGCTTTTGACGGGGGTGAACTGTTGAGTTTTATCAATACTCGCCTGACGCTCTTTTTGGGTTTTGTTGTTTCGTGCCCAGAGAGAAACAAGTAAAGACATGCATGACGTGTTTGACATTTGGTCGCGTTGGGGTTTCTTTAAGAAGTTAATGGCGGAAGTCAATACTAACTACTAGCCTCTAGGACGCTCTGGGAATTTTTTTTTCCCGGGGGGGAAGAGGTGAGCTCAAATTGTCTCCTAGTCAGAGTTTGTTTGTGCTCTCCTTTCATTTCCCAGTCACTGACGACTTGAACTTCTTAAATATTCAAACGAGATAAGGCTTAAATGTCAGGTTTTTGATCTTTATTCATGTGATGTTGATAAGGGTTCGATGAATTCTTCCAGATTTTAATTTGAATAAAAAGTTGAACGCCAACAAAAACATTTCTGATTTATTTGATGTGTCGCATTTTATGAATCAATTTACTCTCTCACTATAGATACATGTGGGTTGCCTTGCCTGTGTTTATGTATTTGTCATCTTAATCCCAGAATGCGTAAACCCGATTTCAACCCAACACTGTGCCTGTTTCTCGGTTTAGAGTTTCTCCCATTAAATGCCATTTCCACATGAAACGATATTAGTGCAACCGAGTCACGTGACTTATTACAATATGTAAAACCTGACACTGGGGTTATCCTCAAATTCCAAGACGTAGGTTTGACTTGGAAGAGGTTTTTAGTGAGTAAGCCCTTCGCATGGGTTTGGGAGGACAGTTTCAGTTGGGTTGATGATACCTACTCCCAATTAGAGGAGTCACACTAAGGCCCAAATCATTCAGACAAATAAATAATCTGTTAGGTAATATTAAATAAATAAAATTATCTGTGCATTATTTATGAAACGAGTTATTGCTCAAATGGTGAGGAAACAATTGGTTGGAATGAACCACTACTCGAGGGTAAACTCCTTTTGATGTTGGTCACAATCAGGACGAATTTAAAGATTTTCGAGGACACCTCAATGGCGACCTAACACTTCTTCATCCGTGCTCAAATTTTACTTTAAATTTCAAATTGGAGTAATTCTCCCATAAAAACAAATTAAAAGAACTTCCGTCGTTTCCTCCTCTCACCCCCGACCAGCAGAAAGGCTTTACCTCAATCAACCCTCGTTTTGTGGTTCAATTAATTATTAAATCGTAACCGTGAACTGAAGAAAAATCACCGAAGCAAGGAAACCTGAGCGAGAAACAAAACAAAAAGGGCAAAAGGGCGAAGAAGAAAAGAAAGAAACAAAAACCAGAAATCCAGTGTCTCACCGGGTGACGTTCAAAAAATTCTGACCGCTTTTTTATAATTAAATAAAACAAATTGAATTTTTGTTGTTGTTGTCTAGTTGTAGTTTGTTGTAGTCGATCGAGTTCAAACCAGTGAATCGGAAAAGTCTCAACTCGAAGAATTCTCTTATTTATTTTATTACGTGTCTCACTTTTTAATTAACGTTATGTTATTCAGCAAAAAGGCTCTGGGAGTTCTTCACTTCCATTTTTATTACTCCGATTTATTAATTTTTGTTGTTATAATAATCAAATTCAAGGTGTTCTAGGAAATATCGACTTCAATGATTTTTTTATCAACGTCATTATTATTATATCAGAACATCGAAAACGACTATATATGTTTTTTGGCTGTGTTTTAGCTTCCTGAGGATGTGTGCTGTGACTAAGAGTTCGAATACTGTTCTATCCTCCGGTTGGCTTCGCATTTTTGATGGGTTTTGAGTGAAGCTGACTGACACAAGGTTTAATACACAGAAATGAGACCATTTACACATCGATGGCTTGATAGGACTTGTCACCAGTCTTTGGTTTGCTGGTGGTTACCGATTCGCATTAATTTTCTGAACTGTATGTAATAGTGATCTAATCAGCTTTCGTCACCTTTTTCGACTTAGTAACACCATTTTGGTGTCTATTCTGGTATTGCATAAACTTTGCAATCCTCCTGTATTTTGAGTTTGCTATGTTTTGCCATTGTTGTGGGAGGAGTAGTGTAGTGGTTAAGTTCCTGACTTGGACGCAAATGGTCGTGGGTTCGAATCCTCCTCTCGCATCCTGTTATACCCAAAATTTAAGGGTGAAAACGGATTAAAACCACCACCACCATTTTTGTCATTGTTCTTGTCTTAATAGTTCTTTATCCCTTCCTTCAGGATTTAATTTTAAACAACAAACTCAAAATACAGAAAGATAAACGTGAGAATAAGTCCTGAAAGCCTCCCAAGATATAAGCTACAACAAGAAAATATAGGAAACAGGCAAAGACCAAACACGGAAAGAAAAAGAAGAACAAAAATGCAAAATATATAGATTAGGAGGACTTGGTCACGTGACCAAACATCTGAAAGAAATGAGTGGTCCATAGAAGTGCTGACCGAAGATGAAGAAGAGTACCTAGGACTTGTGCACCAAAATGCAGATGGTTTGCTGGGTAGACACAGGGTGGTCAGTTGTTTTGGAGCTCCCACCCCCGAAAAACGGTGCACTCATCCTCTAAACATCGTTTAGGAATTATTTTCTTATTGTTACTATAAACCTTTTGTTTTTATTCATTTTATGTACGATGGAAAGGGAAACAATTCATTTTACTTTCTCCGAACCTGGGTCTTATGTATAAAAGTAAAAATTTTGTTCACACGAGATCTCATTTAATTAATTTGAACAAAATAAAAAAAAAGTAAAAATTTTTTTTTAAAAAGAACTATTGTTATAAATAAGTAACAAATTAAAATTAGAAAATGATGAGAAACTTATTAACAAATGATGATCGAGAAAGGTGTTGATCTCAACAAAGGCGGTAATCTTTCTCTATTGACACGCCATACACACTGAATCGTGTACCGATTGTCCCCATTTTCAAAAATCTTTTCAAAAATGAAAAATAATTGACGAGATCATCTTGTCTGTAAGTTAGTACAGTCTCCTAGTTCCTACAGACGGAAAAGATCTTGAGGAACTGGGAACAACAGCGTGAAAGGATGAACAACCAACTGGAGCGTTGAGAGCTGCCAAAAGCCAGACGGGTTGGGTGGGTTTCGAAGAGAGGAAAAGAGCCAAGAGACGAATAAGCAAAAAGGAGGAAAAGCTGACGTCGTGGTCCAAAGATACAACAAACCCAAATAAAAGTGTTAAATTGGATTTCAAAAAGAAAACAGGTCGATGCCGACAGAGAGAAACCAAATCGCACACACACCGGGTTAAAGAGCAACCGAAAAACCAGGACCGGTAGTCGAAATCATTAAAAGAAAATGTACAAAAATCGATCTCTCCGTTTATTGCTTTGAATAAACAAAAAAAATTATCAGAGTACATAAATCAATAAGGCACATTTCAGGTATTTCAGGCACGGAGAAACCCGGAGGCAAATTCCCATCAAAAATCCGTAGCCCGACTCCTTTTATCTTTTGAAAAATTTTTCTTTAACTTATCTCTAATTCGTCCGTTGTATCTTTTTGTGTTCATAAGTTGGTAGCATTTCGCTAAAAAAAAAATTGACTTTTGATGTTTTTGGGTGGCCCGCAGAGACTTTCGGTTATTTTTAAGACTCTTTTAATGAAGATAACAACCAGAGTGGAATTTTCCCATTTCTAAATATTCAAAAAACTGAGAAAAGTCTCACAGGTTCGATTCAGGTATGGTAATGACCTCTACGATACACCTTCCAACATATCGATCTCGTTAGCCACGTGGTTTTTCGTTGATTCTTTCAAATAATAATGATGATGATAAAAGGGATAAATAAATAAGTGAGGCATGGGGGTTGACTGAGTTTTTACGATTCGGACTTTGAATCCAGAATACAGGTTTGGTGAGTTAACCAATTCCCGCGTTATCTCGCTAACATAAAACAATATCGTTTGGGATTTGAATAAAAAAAGGAAAAATTGTTTATCCGTACCTTGATGTGAGTCATTCTATGGTAATAAAGATTTGAACTAGCTGTAAATCTCTTTCCGCACACTTGACACTGATGCGGTTTTTCGCCGCTGTGAATTCGTCGATGTGTGTTTAAGCTACTCGACGTGCTGAATCCCTTGTTGCACACCATGCACACGTGCGGTTTCTCTCCTGTTGATATTAAACAAATAAAAATTAATAAACTAAGCACTTTTATTATTATTTATAACTTTCTAGAATACAATAACAAAATTACAAATAGAAACTAAATCGCATTACAAAGTCTCTGTCAAGCAGAAATGTGCGGTACTTTTGAAATAAGTATAGAACAACGATAGAATATCCGTTTGTAAATCTAAACACAATAAGGTCTCGTTTTGTGCGAAATATGAAGACCACACAAAGCACTTAACCAATTTATACAGACAGAAAGAGGGAAATAAGAATTTGAGTTCGAAAGCTTACCTGTATGAGTTCTCATGTGCCTTTTGAGCAAACTCGGCCTATCAAAAGCTTTCCCACAAACTTCACAAGGAAGAAGATTCCTTTCCCCCCGCTGACTCCTCATTTTCTGTTGTCTTCTTAATAGAATATCGGCGCTTCTAAAGATGGAAGTCTGAGAATGGAATCCCGGTCGGGATTTCCATCCGTCCACGGGATAGTCGTTAAACACTTCACTTCCGGAATGTCTTAAATTAAGCGCTTCATTTAATACTTGTGAATGAGTCGAATGCCTCAGATTATCGAGTAAATCTCCAGCGTTTGATGAAGTTTCCGAACTCGTGACGGGCGATTTACGCTCATCCGTGTCTCCTCCGAAGCTCGGTGGTGAACTCGACGTCGATCCCGGTGATGGAATCATAACTCTTGATAGAAGAGATGTCGAAAGGTCTAAGGGTGAGTCTGAAACGGAAATGGTAAAAGGATTTAGGTTTGTGCTACAACGGTGGTGTTGACTTTTTTTACGCGGTTTGTTATATAAAACCTGGGTACAACAGGTAACCCAATAAAGCACAGGTTTCAGGGATGCTTGCAAAATGACTAAAAGGTGATGCTCACATTGAATCAGGGCTGATACAGAACTTAGGCTGAATGAATCCCGACTCGCCAAATGTACAAATTCGAATACCCTCACCTCGATGACCGTTTCTTTATATATCCTTTCCGGAAGAAGTCTCTACCTAAGAACTAACTTTTAGTCACATACAGGGATGGCGCAAGACCACCCTCGTTGTGGGTTCCTTCAGGATTTCTTCCACTAAGCCTTCTACTACTTCCGAGGTCATCCAGATGATGTGTCAAATAACCTTTTACCCCTAGTCGATCCGTCAGATTTACAGACGATTGATTCTTTCCATTTTGGGGTATTTTGCGTGAGCATAACATACTTCAAGAAGTGATTACCCATAGCTTTCATGGCCCCACACCACCCAAGGGAGTGATCTCGAGACTTTAATTACGCGATACCGTTTAAGGAAAGTTACGAAAGACCGGAAGAGTAAAAAGGGAGCAAGCAAACAGTGTTTCAATTAGATTTTCCTCGAAAACGAAATCAAACCATCGCAAATGAATCCATTAAATCGAAAAATTTTTAAGGGTAGGTCCGATGCATACACTAAGAAAATAAATCGCATGGCTGCACCATTAATATTTACTCAGGCGATAGTTAGATGAACATTAAACCTGAAATTTGAAGAGGCGTAACGTCTTTTATTATTTATAATAATACAACTAAATGTCGTTTCCTTTGACAAACGCCGATCCTCGCGTTTACTGTCTTTAAGGTTTAATGCAACCCAGTGAAGAAGAAGAAAGCGGGAGCATCGTTGAGGACAGAAATAAAAAAAATCCGGGTGATTTTTGGCAAGGCCACACATTACGTAACCCGAAGAGCAAGTTTTCAACTTGGGCCGGCCAAATCGCGGCGATTTCAAAAAAACGTACCTTCGAGTATGGTATCCATGGTTCTTCTGTATAGAGAATTCCTCAGGTAGTTAACGGCGGGCATGAAAAAAACTTCTTCCTGCCTCTCGGGCAAGAAGAAAACTACCAACTCCGTGTTAGCCGGAATGTTTTTAACCACCTCGAAGAGAGGCTCTCCTTTCACTCGGGTTCCAATTACGTTCACATCTTCTGAATATGTTGAAGATGCGCGGAGGAATCTCACCCAGTTGCAGTGACGTTCTTTGGTGGCTGAGATCTCGTCGTAACATCCATAACAATGTCGGATCTGAAAGGAGACAAGAGAAAGACAACGGTTATTCGGTCACAGCCTGAATTTTAAGAGAACAAAAAAAAGGAATTTTCGGAAAAATTGACCGGGTAGATGACGATCAAAAGAATGAAAACCATTCAGATGGCCATCTTTCGAAATCAATTTTAGAAAACGGTTTTTCCATAACATGTCTATTAATAAAAAATAAAGTCCCGAAGGCTTGGAGATATTAAAATGAAAAAAGTGGTTAACAATAAGATTTTAACGACGCCGAAATGAATTGTCAAGGATTGTGAAAATCAGAAGCGATCGTAGTACTTGCTTCGACCGCTAATCATTACAGAAACAATGAAATTGCTAAATCAATAGCAGCAATAGACAAAAAAAGGGTACAATAGATGCGCATGATCCATAAAACAGGTTTATTAATCCTAACAAAACCAACAGGGCCATTGTTTTCAATTAGTTCCGGTTACGGTTTGATGCAGAGAATGACCGTCTCCCATCTCACCTTATTGATTTACAGTACGTCATCTCCGTGATTCCTTTTCGGGTAATCAACTTGACTACTTCACACTTGCAGGGGTGTTGAATTCTTTTCCTTTCTTCCTCTTTTCAATGCCTTTCCTCTCCTCCCCACATCCATCCTCCTCTCTCGAGGGCCCTTTACAGTTTGTCCTTTGATCCGAAAACCGATCTAAATCCGAAGTCTACCAACTTACAAGAAGTGAGCGGTTTGTTTGGCGGGTTGGATTTTAGATTTCATTTTGACAGATTTTTTTTTCCCAACGAAAAACTGGATGCCATCAACCGAATGCACCCAAAACTCGTTTACCTAAGTCTCTGGCTAGGGTGCGTCTAAAAGTTGTGCACTTGTCCTCTCATCTCTATACTGAACCCAAACAGACATCCCATCGTCGCTTGGTGTATTATTATTCATTCAAATGAAACCTGAATTCAGTAAAATTTGTCTTACCATCAGTATATTTACAGGTACAAACAAATTTAGTCAAAATTTTCTACGAGTTAGATGCCATGATAGGAACGAAACGCCGTCTATCGGTTTATCTACAACCCTGAGGTGTCTCATCAAGAGTTAGGTCCGTCTAGTCCTAAAACGTCTTTTATCTCGCTTTGTTGTACTTCTCTTTATTTCATAAATAATGCACACCTGTGTAAAGAACTCATTTCATAAGTAATGCACACTTTCAAGAAGGATTCCCGTGGATTAGAAGATGTAAGATGTCGCCGGAGTGTAAATTACCCAAATCCTCCGGAGGAACTGTTTCGAAAACTATGTTCTGTGTTGAACAATTTTTTTCTCATAAATTCTGCACACTTTATTGGAATTATTTTACGCGCTTATTAATCGCCACATACACCGTAACTTTAAAAATTTATTTCATAAATAATGCACACTTTTTATTTATTGCCGAGTTCTTCGGCCTCCAGAGCAACAGCAGCCACAGTTTTAGCAACCGACAACCACCGATCGAACGAACCAAATTTCATTCATCAGGCACTCAATCTACACTAACACTCTCATAAATATGTTAATAACTCCACCGAAAATACTTTCTCAGAGAATGAAACCATCTTTAAAAAAAAATTTTTTCTCAATGAATCAGAAACCCACCCCCAAGGCGTTCGTTAAAAATTCATCCCCAAAAAACAAAAATTGCTTTCTCCTTTAATTAGGGGATGAAATCGACCTCATTTTCAAACTAAATTATAACGGGGTCAAGTGTCCAACGACCAATTTCAAAATCCATGGCCGCATGAAAGAAAACTCAAAACGGAGATTGAAATTTTCGATTCCCCGCTCCGCCACTGTTTTATGCAGTTTTTTGAGAGCTTTGCTAGTTAACAGGGCGTACTTGAAGGGAAGTACTTAACTTATGAAAAGATTTTTAATCGTAACATCAGCTTCTTTGTAATGGAAACATAATTAGCGCTTACATCTACTGCTGGAAGCCATTTAATGTTTCGCCTGTGTTTAGCGCATGCGAGGAAAAGCTGGCCGCCAGCTACCTACCAATTCCGCGTGCTATCCGACTTTTTAAACTTGTTTTAACTACTTTTTCATTAACTTTTTACTTTAATGGTTTAAAAAAAAATACATTTTTAATACAAGTATTTTTCATCCAGTTTGATTTCATTCATAGCTACTGTTGAATGAACAAGTTTCTATCCTTTTATAGACGTTGCCGTTTGCAATTGCACAAAAGCGAATGGAGGCGGGATCCTCGCTTCTTCTTCTTCTTCTTCATCTTCTTTTCCTTTTTCCTTTCTTTCATTTCTTCTGCTTTGGCGTGTTCGTTTCATTGTGTGAATTCTTTGTGAGGTGTTATTAAAGCTTTCACACTTTCTTCGCGGTTGCTTTTGAAAGACGAAACTTGTAATATGAATCACTAAATCACAATTCAGCTAAAGTGTGAAAGGCTTGCAGTGGCTACAAGCTTTTATACTCTCATAATTACAACTGGTCATATCTCTAATAAAAGCTAGCTGTTTAAATCGGCTGTATATATATACACAACCGATTTTGTATATATATATTCCGTTTCGGCCACTTTTTTTTGGGCCACGCTGTCCCAGTCTTCAGTCAGGCTTTAGGAGGAACCCTGAGGTTCTAGTTCGTTTTGCATCTTGTCCTGCTACTTTCTTCAGGTTGTATGTCTATTATATTTACAAAAAGTTGAGAACAACCAACAGTAATACTTACACAACAAAGCCAGAGTTACAAGAACAAGTATGAGTGAGGGTTCTGTTTCCGGGAAACCTCTCCACAATAGACAAAATTATCTACAGCCAATTAATTTACGTTCAAATAACTGAATTTTGATTTATCCTGTATTCAGAATTCATATATATTTCATAAATAATGCACACTTTCATGTACTGTGTGCAATACTTTTGAAATGAACTGTTGGTTAGTCGAGCTCATTTCATAATTTATGCACACAGGCATCGGTTGTAGTATTAGTAGCCACACAATCTCCCAAAATTTTTATTTTACGCCAAAGTTCAGAAATGTTTGAAAAAGTAAAAGTATATATATACAAATTTATACTAGAGCACAAAAACCAAACCTAATTTTAATGAAACCAACAGAAGACCAAATCTGAGAATGGAGACAGGTTTCGTTTTACGCGGTATAAGGAAGCCAAAAAATGGCATAAAAAGACTATATTCAGTATATATACAGAGAGAAATACGTTTCTTATATTCTGACGAGCGGAAACTATACTAGAAACTCAGAATTGAACTAAAATCTCTTCAGAATTATTTTAATTATAATCGCTACAGCTTCTTCACAAAGACTTCTCTTAATAAAGAAAAAGTTATGAAATGGATGCTGAACAGTAAAGCTCTACAACAAGACGACTTCTTGTAAGTCAGTGACAATGAAAGAAACAATCGAAACAATGAAGATGAACATTTGGTTGTACCGTTAAACAAGAGAAAAAAAAGATTTGTGTGAGCGTCAACCGTGAAACAGACAATGGACACACGATGTCACGAAGGAGAGAACAAAAACGAATCCGCGGTACTTTCTGACTTTTTCAACAGGAACAGGAGCTCTCTTTCAAAAAAAGAAAGAAAGGAAGAGAAAAGAAAGAAAAGTTTTTCACAAACTTATGTTGGATGATGTTTCGACTGGAATAGAATCGAAATCGAATGCAACAGATGGAAATATTTTCTGTATCTTTGGTGACACAGAACTGTCGAAGTTGTGACACCAGTAAAGGTTTTGCTGACTATTTGAATCACTCACGACTCGAATTACACGGTTAGCGTGAATCATTTTTGAAATGAGTATGACAGAGTGTCCTGTATTTACAAAAGGGAATATTCATGATATATGATGAATTATTATATTTATAAGCACCATACTATATATTATTAATATATTTATGAGCTCTAAACACCCTGGCAAATAATTAATTTTTGGCCGCTGTGCAATACTTTTGAAAAAGAGGCAGACACCGAAAATCTGTTAGCAAAAATACAAAATTTAAAACATAAGTGTGCATTATTTATGAAAAATACTCTTTTATAAAAGTGTGTATAACTTGTGGAACAAATTCTTTAAAAACTTTGCATTACTTTTGAAATGAATTCTTTATATAATTGTGCATTATTTATGAAAAAGATTCTTCCTGAATGTGTGCATGACATATGAAATGGGCTTTTGTAAGATTTATGAAATGGAGAAAAGGGAAGTCAGGCAATCAAACAGAGGGATAGGTGAGGTTGTAGTGTTACGAGGAATATAACCCAATGACTAGTGTCTATTTCGTATAGTATTAGGTTTAGTCTAGTTTTAGTATTAAGCAGTGTCAAGCGATAGTATAATAGTATATGGTAGAGTTATTCTGTTGTCATTGTGATAGGTTCGGGAAAAGCAATGTCTAATAAATATTATTATGTTGGGCTTGTTAATCATTGAATGATAATAGCTGTCCGGCAGAAGACACTTTCAAACAGTCCACCTTCCTTCAGTTTAGCGATTCTTTTCGTGATACTTCAAATGACAATAGACAGAGAAAGTACTTTTACACGAGCCTTGAAACCATCCATCGGAAGATCACGTGCGACATAACAGAAGAGAAGGGAAGCAGTCACGGCTTCACACTTCTCCGATGTATATCACACATAATTTAACAAAAAGAAATACAAACGTAAAAAAAGAAAATTTTATTTGGAACAAGGAAGAAGAAAGAGGAGGAGGAGGAGGAAAAGATGTTGTTGAATTGTGTTTTTATCCGATACTGTTCTATTATTAAAAAAAAATTTGTTTCTTTCGACTTGAGCGACCGCGTGCCACATGTTAATGAACATTTAAACACGGCTCCGAATTGTAAAAGGCTTAACATGTTCCAGTTTCTTTCTTCTTCCACGACAATGGAGACCGAATAATTCCTTTTCATCACAAAAGAATTTTTGTCTAAGGAAAATGTCCAATTTATGAATAATTAGATTCAAAACAGTTTGGACAATTCTGAACCGTTAATAAATCTCATCAACTATCCTCATGATAATGATGGTCTAACGATTACTGAGTCAATCTCACCCACAACCGATTTAAATAAAAAATTTTTTTGCGTCAAACTGACTCAGTACTATTAGGTAGTTGATGAGTATTCATAGATTTGGTTTAAAAAGCTGATGTTGAAGGCGCCACGTAGGTTGGGTTTGATTTTGATTGGGTGGGGTTGGTTGACTTAAAGCGTGAAAGCTCTCTGTAACGGTTTCCTTTGCGAAGCGGTTTGAATGACAGACTCAAGGCCGAAAATGGCATTAATACGTTAGTGTCAAGTTGATACGAATTTATAAGTCACTGCTAAGTCAATGTGACTGATGTGAAGTTTTGACTGATCATTGAATCGCGCCTTAAAACGCCAACATGTCGTTCCTTCTCCGTGAGAGCAAACGAACATTTCTGGACATTTTGGAATTTTCGCAGCGAGTTGTTACGTGCTCTGTATAAATTTCATATCCACCGAGAAACGATATCTTTGGTGTGGTATCTAACACTAGTCTCAAGAGATGAGTCAGTTTGACTCGTTTATCTACTTTCTGACTATGATATTTGTGTAAAACAGCTAACTCGGAAGATATTGCTGAGTATATCATGTTTTGTAGTATCTGTGTTACGAGAGGGATACAGTGTATTTGCTGCTGAACTTTTCAGCCACTGTTTTAAGACTCGTGAGCCTAAAGTATAAGTATTAATATTAATATCAACCTCTTGTTAAATAAATACTATTCACATGACATCTAACAAAACGAATACGCCTGTATATATATCATTGTTATTGTCTTTCAGCTTCTGTAAATATATACTATTATATCCACTTTTATAAAAATATATTTTATAAGTAAAATGAAGTATTTGTATTTATATTTTGCTTTGGCTAACTTAGAACCACGTTATTATAACCTAACACCACCTCAGGGGTAGGTTATCCTAACCTCACCTTCGTCTCTTTATGATTAAAAAACGATTTGTAGAGTTAGTGATAAGTTAACAGTGTGCATTACTTATGAAATGATATTGCTACAATAGTTCTAGTTCAAGTTGAAGGATGTGGGAGTAGTATTAGGGAGTATCAAGTGTTCCAAGAAGGCTCAAAGCAACAAATCCAACCTTAAAATCAATTTCAAGCAAGAAAATATTTGTTGTAAGAGTCAAACTGGCTCACTCCCAACCAAAACAAACGCACAATCAAACTCCGTTAATCTAGAGTTACGAAACCGAAATTCAGGTAAGCCAAGGTAGCACAATGAATCCTATCAACCGTTCCATCAGAGCGTTCATCCATCCTGATGGACGCGATCTTTGAATGAATCACCTTTCGAAACACTCAACTTATTCGAGGAACGATAACAAACTATGGAGCCATCACCCGAGGCACGATTTTAAAAAAATAAGTAAAAGCAGACGAAAAAAAAGCGTCCATTATAGTAATCCACATAGTTTTCAGTCAGTCAACTGACACAAGATGATTGCGCCACCGCCTAATTTAGCAATAATGGCAAAAATGTTTTAGGCCCACGGTAAATGACCACAACAAAATTTCTTTGTCTTGAAAATATCTGAAAGTGATACTGTCTGAGATAAACAAAACAAAAAGAGGAGAAAAGGAGGCAAACGGTAGAAGGAATAGAAAAATTTTTCAGGCTAACTATTGTGAGTTGGTGCCCTGATTGGTTAAAACACGCGTGACCGAACTGCCTTGCTCCTCACGAGCGTGACTTACGATATTTCGGTAGTATCCGATCTCCTCAGGCTGGTAATTATTTTCATTTATTAACTTTTTGTTTAACAAAGTATTTATTATATATTTTAAAATCACGACATTCGAAAAAACAAGTTTTCAGGATCATGTCTGTTAGAGCGTTGGATAATTTAATGCGGTTAGTTCCATCCCTCCAACCAAAAGGCCTAAATTATGTTTATGTTTATGTTTTCGGTGATCTACCGCACGTCCGGTGGCTTCTCCACTTTTGTTTCGTTTCTTCTCTACGAGGTGTGGCTAATACGGGTGCGATGAACGCCAGGCACCGATCTCTCTTCAGCTATCCCTGTCCAAGGAAGACATCTCACAGGAAATGAATCTGAGAGAGGTATCGTTTGTTAACGCCTTGTCTTCAGGCCGCAAATTTACTTTGCAATCTCCTTTCATTTTTTTATAAATCGATCTTATTAATAATTATTAGTCTTATTTATTTATTTTTGTGTTTGGTTCGCGATTCAAAACCCATCGTCCATTCACCGGAAAAATGGAAAAATCTAAACCTCAATGACTATAATAAAGCGACGGTCTCATTGCATTTTAAAAGCAGACTTTCTACCTGTTTCATAACTAATGCACACCTGGGGGTAGAATTCATTTCATAAATATTGCACACTTTTTTCTATTTATTAACAGATTTCATAGCGTTTAAGTTTTACTTCACAAATATAGGAACACATTTTTGAATAATTTATTTCTTCATTATACTATGTGAACCGGGAAGTAATAATGTGCATATTTTCCGGTAAAAGTGATAAATATATATGATTCCCGACGCTTAGTCAATAATCACCGATCAAATTTATAAGATTGACAAATTAATAACTATTTATCACATTTACCGTCTGGTTTATAAAATCTTCACCTCGCGATGGGGGATTTAATCAAAGTTGGCTCAGGTTCTTGTCTTCTGTTACTTTTCTGGTGATTTTCAGTAACAGTTATCGAACACAAGAAGCGGCAATCACATGAGTAGAGCAGAAGTAAAGCAAATACTGGAAAGTATTTGAATTTATTGTTATGAGCCTTCTTAGAACACTTTCCAGTACTTGATACTCCCTAATACTACTCCCTCACCTTTTCCTCCTTCAACTAAAACCAGAACTATTGTATCAGTCTCATTTCATAAGTAATGCACACAGCTAACTCTACAATTGATTAAATTTCCCTTTGCGAAATGGAGATTTTAAAAACTAGCCGGTAAATGTGATAAACACTCAGTAATTTGCTACCAAATTTAGTTGGGTATTATGGATAACCGCCGGTAATTATGTAGATTCACCCGATTTATCACTTTTACCGTGATGTAGATAAGAGGTTTAACACAGAGAACAGACAGTTTATATGTAACTCAGTCATATAAGACGATGTAGTATCTCACGTGATTGTTAGTCGAGCAGTATTTAATTATTTAATGAGGAGTTAGACTCAAAGGAAATATCAACAGTTGTCTTGTTGACTAATTAATTTCCCGCTCATCGTCCTAGTCAGTATCACTGTTATCCACCCGAGGCTAAGAGTGAACAGAAAAAATTGCATTTAGATAACAGTTCCTAAGTGTGAAGAACTGATATCCACGTCAAAACATTTCGAAAAAGAATTTAATTATAATCTCCCTCGTTGAAGAAGAAGAAAAAAGTCATTTTCATGGTTTATGGAGTAAAAAAATTGTTTTTATTTTTACCTCCATGTTCTGGAAGAGTGATGCCTACAAGCCGCACCACCACCTAACATGCTAATCCTCCTCTTAACAAAACAAAACCGAATATCGAGATTAATGAACCTACTGTCAGACTTCCGCCTTTACCATCATTTCGAGGACAAAAGTAGCTAAAGCCCAACGAAAGTAAGAATGTTTAGAACAAAATAAAAACGAAACACTGGAGGACTGGTTCGAGCATTCCCTTCACCTGACGCCATCATTGTTCTGACCATCAAAAAAAATTATTTTATCAATAGAGTTAGCAAAAATTTTTTTTTGGACAAAAAAGATTTTGAAATGTTGTTCTCAGTTTTAGCCTTAAAGAAAACATCTTAATTTAAGGTACATTAAACGCTCCAAAAATCCATGTACCTTACAAAAGCCAGCAATTATCCATGGAACTAATCTACCAGTTATTGCTCAATATCTAGTTACCAAACAAAAAAGCAGGAGGCTTAACATTCCCGCTAAACATTTTCTAGCCGATATTCTTCCGTTACCTGTTTTTTAACTTTAACATTAATTAAAGGCTGTTTTTTTTTTTAATTCTTGTCTGGATTTAGAAAGGCGCCTATTTAGATTTTTCGCCATGGATCCGAGAAGAAATCATCGTTAGTTGGCAGTTCTTGGAAAAATCTAACTCAAATAATAATTTTCTTCTATGGTTAATTTCCTTCTCTTTGTTAAAGCTGAATGGAAAAAGAAAGAGGGAACCTCAGATCACGATCTTTGTTTATTCAGTCATAGTTGAGTGATCAATTTGGTTCCTGTAAACATTTATTCTTCCATTTTGTTTTCCTCCTGTAACTTGTCACCCGTGTCCGACTCTCAACATTCAATACTATTAAACATTCCGCCGGCTCTGGATTATGTAACATTAGTCCTATTTAGTCTTCCTCTTCATCGGGATGTTAGAAAAACTGTCTCATTTTCAGCAACAGTTTAGTGCACAAAAGGTTGTTGACTTAATTCAAGAATGTAACTGTAAATGTTTGTTTTGTAGCTAACCGTCGCTTGTGCCCAAGTGTTAGACAAATCGTAGGTAACTTTAGTAAAATTTTTGTTTCGCGACAGACTGTAGCAGGTCTTGACAGGAGATTTGTATAGGTCTAAGGATGGGTCTGAACGGAAAAGGGCTTAGCTTTTGGCTATTTAATCCCGTTTTTCTCCCTAGGGACCAGAAGTTATGATCGTGAGTTCTAATTCCACTCCTACTATATCACAGCCATCCTGCTCTTCAGCAAAAAGAAGATTAAGAAAGAAACAGAAGGCAAATAGAAGTATACAGTAGTTAGATAAAAATAGCATGACTGAGTGGGACACGGAAGAAGCTACAAGAGGCTGTGTTGAGTGAAGAAACGGTTATAAGTAGGAAAACCGTGAAAAGAGAACCTAAACATCACCAGTGCTTTAGATAAAACCAAATCAAAGACAGAAACAAGGTGAACGGAAGAAAAAGAAAAAATCAGCAAAGAGTGATACACCCCGAAAACTAACCAAAAAAGCTACACAGAATGCTGTAAAGGGAAAAGAGTTGGTCACAACAAAAAGCATAGCAACAGCAAATATTTTCGCAGAATCGTAAGTAAAACGTGAAAAATTGGAATAACAGTAAACCAACAGAAGAAAGTTAGAGCAAGAAAAGGGTGAGGATATGAAAATATCTTTGAAACGTTTCTGGTATTGTCGCTCACCAAGAAGGAACAAGATAGACAGTACGTGGAGAAGAAAATTTGAAACAAAAATAACTTCCATCCAAAATTTTTATTTAAACATTACTCTTCGCACAAAACGAGACCTCACAGAATTTCCATTTATTCCAACTCATTGTTTAAAAAACAAATTCGAGGCTCCCTAATCAATAATTTAGAATATAATCTGTTACAAATCGGAATGACACAGCCACAGACACCCTCACGGTTTTATTTGACTGGTCCTGGACTCTGCATGTCGGACTGGTCAAACAAGGTATATGATGAATGTAAAAAGTTCATCGACTTATCATTTTATCCGAGCAGTTATGACCGTTAAGAGTGGCGCACTAACACTATTGCAAAAGAGACTAACAAAAAAAAAACATTTCGACTTAATTCATTTCCGTAACAGTCTATCGGAAATTCACGTTCAAACAGAAACACACAAAATTTAAATCTTAAAACCTTCAACCTCAATTCTGAGATATATAAATAAATTATTACTTATAATATACAATCCACGGTCGCGTTTTACGGTTTTGAGTTACGTTAACTTTGCTCCCGTGATGACTTGGATTGTACATTGTACGCGGACATCTTTCAAAACCACAAATTTAACCATAATAATAATAAAAAGGAGAAGAAGAAGAAGAACCCATCACAAATGGTTATTATTTGTGGGTGATTTATTTCATTTGATGCGGGGTAACACTTCTAAATTCTAATATTTCCTTCCAGCGGTGGCTCTTGTTGCCGCTAAAGATAACAGGTTTTGCTCCAACTTGCCAGAATTTATTTTCGGGATTTCATTTTATAATTGGAACGCTTTGTTAGCGTTTCCATAGCTTCACTCCTCTCTCTACTTACACTTCATTTTTTATCATTTTTCTTGGGCGGCCATGTTTCTGGCCAGACACCCAAACGATGTGATTTAGGTTAAGTGATTATAATAAGAACAAAACTAATTAAGGGTCATAAAAAGTTTTTATTTTTATTTATTTAACTAACTCTTCATAAAAGTGTGCAATATTTTGAAACGAATTGTGCAATTTTGAAACAATATTTTGAAACGAATTCTCAAGAAAGTGTGCAATACTTTTGAAAGTGTGCATGAAACGAATTCCTCAAGAAAGTGTGCAATATTTTTGAATTCGAAGTCCTCAAGAAGGTGTGCAACACTTTGGAATTCAGAAAGTGTGCCTCAATAATGTGCAGTATTTTTGAAATGAATTCCTCAAGAAAAGATCCATCCTCCGATGGTTTGGGCACGTGCAGAGGCTCCCCCAGAACGCCTGGTTCGTCGGGTCCTGTCGGAGTGCCCGGGAGGAAAGTGGCCTCATGGCAGCAAGGGTGGCTCAGTGAGATGAAGGTCTTGGCCGAATCCCGACTGATAACTTGGGTTCTCTGACCTCGATAGCGGAGGATCGTTCCAGCCAAGTCCTTAGGGTCCTTGACGTAGCGACCCAACGGATAAGCAGGTTCATGAAGAGTAAAGTAAAGTAATCCCTCAAAAGTGTGCAACACTTTTGAAACGAATTTTCAAGAAAGCAATACTTTTGAAACGAATTCCTCAAGAAAGTGTGCAGTATTTTTGAAATGAATTCCTTGAGAAAATGAATACTTTGAAATGAATTCTCAAGAAAGTGTGCAACACTTTTGAAATGAACTTCTGTGCAATAAGGTCAATAACGCAACACTTTTGAAACAAATCCCTCAAGAAAGTGTGCAATACTTCTGACATGAATTCCTCATAATAGTGCACTACTTGTGAAATATGTTGTTCTTAAAATTGATCAATATTTTTGAATGCATTCATCTTAAAAGTTAGCACAATATAATAGTGAAATAATATCAATATAAATATGGGTTTCTTAAAAAATTGTTTTTCTATCTGGCATTTCTTCCCTGTAGGACGGAATGAAAATTATCAGTTAAAAAGGAAACTTATTAATTACATATTATTACATAAATTGAAAGAAATCTCTTGAGTCACACCAAACGGTAAGCTATTCAAATATAACCAAAACCACCAAGTCCACGTTTGATTTCATATTCCTCCGAATGTTCTCGAAAATCTATACTTGAGCCGTAGGCTTGGTATGAAAAGCATTATTTTCCCTTCATTATTATACTATGATCAAACCGAGTTAATTGGAGTAATTTCAAGAGTCGGACGGAATGGAAACGCAAAACCTTTTGCTAGAAGCCAAATCACATGTTACCGATGTATAACCAATAACGCAAACAACGCACCACCAAATACAAATTGCAACACGTTTCGCGTAACTTGGACTTCGAGTCCGTTATCCATCGTACGGAAAAGTTGTTCGCGAACACCATCAAAAAACTCTCATCTGTGACTTTTTTTACGCGGTTTACAATAACCCCACACAAGCTGGAACTGGAAATACCTTCCGCGATAGAACAACCAAAAACCGTGCTGACCAAGAGTAGGGGAAAGGTGGGATAGTTGATCCTGTAGGATACATGATCCCCCTTCAAAATTGGCGCTTGGGGGGAATATTTTTTTGCGCTGTTGGCGACATCAGGTAGCAACCATGATGAATACTAAACCTTGTTTATTTCATTTTTGAAAAATAACTTGTTGCTTTTAAATTTGAAAATTTGATTTTTCTCACAATCCAACTTTTTTATACCTTTGCACGATAAGTCGCAACAATTTAAATACTTGTGATTTACGATTTATTGCTTATTTTCCTGAAATACTGTGTTTATTTAGCTATTTAAAGGCCATTGTTTCCACAACAAATTTGCTTGACTACTTGCTGGTTTTTTCAATTTTCGAAAAAATGGTCGCATCGGGATAGTTGATCCCTTCATATAGGGAATCCTGATCTTGATTGAGAACTTGATCCTAGAATCAAATATTCTCTTATTCTGTATAATATCCTCTTATAATTCTTTTATTTGTGTCTCATGTTTAAGAATTAGGTTTAATGGCCTTCAAATGCCATGGAGGTATACAACTAAGGAAAGAAAAGAAATATAAAAGAACTTTTCAAGACAAAACTTTTTATCTAAGTACTTGTATAATTGCCAATTACACCCCATTAAAAGTCAGTTTATTTAGTTTATTTCTGTTTTCAAATTTAGTTCAAGCATTTTTAGTCGAAACTTTGGCGGATAGTATGATAGATCCTCCGGGATCAAGTAACCCACTCGCCGGGATCAAGTATACCCCTGGTGTGGGATAGTTGATCCTTGCGCAGCAGTTTGAAAAGAAACTGATTTGCCGCTTTCTTCGACAAATTAGAAGGTCTTCAAAGGTGCATAATTAATGGTCTGGAACATAGATATATGCCTCGTTGAAAAAAATTTCAATTTCATTATCATAGTTGGAATTATTAAAAGAAAACCAAAACAGGGATCAACTATCCCACCTTTCCCCTATATACTCATGAAAGGGTTCACGGAAAGCAATTATAGCATAAAGGCCGAAAATGACTTTTAGTGTTAGAGAAGAACTTGAAATGAATTCGACGTTTTGATGGCCCAGCCTACCTCAACCGACATTTTGTAATTTTAATTCTTTAAAACTTTAATTTCTTTTTTTTACTCAATTGTTTTGAAATGGAAGCAGGGAAAGGTAAGTTGATCAATATCGTCAGAAATGACCTACGAACTGAGCTAATGGTCTGATTATTATCTTTCTGGATGTGATTGATTTTTTTTATTGGACCGTTCCATTAGCCTTTTTCCTTCCTATCGGCTACCGATCGATTGCCTTTGTTTCAATCGAAAACATTAAAAATAAAAACTTTGAAGCTAATAATTCATTCATCCATCTCCAACTGTTAAATATTGGTTTTCGAGAAGAAGATTCACTTTAAAGAACATTAACGACCATTTTCGTTTTTGAGTATCTTCTACTGCCTCAGTTGGTATATAAATTATATATCAAAGATAAATAGAAGTGATGCTAGCGAATTTGACTCAGGAGAATTGTCCAGCTAATAATTAAACTAAGAGAGGAGTTGAGGTTGAGAAAATCAACTCAAACACTCAGAAATAAGGAAATTGACTCAAGTGGACATCAAAGAATCAATTTCATAAAATTAATTAAATGGAAATACTTTCTCAAATTTGATAATTTGACATGTTTGAATGCCCTACGACAGGGATGGCGAACCTGTGGCACGTTTGAAAATTTTGATGGCACGCACAAAAACAAAATTATTGTTTTTCGAAAGCTATCTTTTTTGATAGAAATTAATTAAAAATTATTAATCCAAACTTAATTTATAATTTATGATATAAATTTCTAGTACTGAATACCTATCTTAGTATGTTAACTAGAACCGTCAAATTATTAAAATATTGCACGGATTCTCTCAAAGTATAAAAAGATGCGCGTTAGATGAAATTGTTTTAAGAAGAATTACTTTATTTATTTATTTAATTATTTTTATTTGTTTATTTATTTTATTTTATTTATTTATTTATATTCACCATGCTAACATTTCCAATGAAATTTTATTGTGGCACGTTACCTATTTAAAAAGAATTTTTATAAATTTGTGGTACGGGCACCAAAAAAGATTCGCCATCCCTGCCCTATGACAATTTATACTGTATGATTGGAGGATCCTCCTGACGAAGAAGTCTTCATTACATCCCATTACATGGCCGTATCATCTGACTCTCGTCTTATACTTAAAAAAAACTATTTATACTATTATTAAACTACTGAGTTCTTTATTTCTTTTATACTAAACTTTTAGACGGGGGTTTGTTGCAGTCTTAAAATAAAAAATTGTGCTAATCATCAATTCTAATATACCGAACCTCCTCCGGAAAAATATTAGATATTAGTTTAGATTTTAGTTAGTTTGTAAGTGTAAATGTTTCTGGTGACCTTCTTTGCTTCCTGTTTAGGTTTTACTTGTGAATCGTATATTACAATATTTACTGCGTGTAGTTTGGTTATACAGTGGAACATCTCATAACAAGTGCGAGAAATTCACATAACGAGCAACATGAATTCCAAGAAAAATGTCTTCAATTTTCGGCATAATTTGGTGGTGGTTTTAACCCCGTTTTCCACCCTCAATTTTGGGTATAACAGGATGCGGGAGGAGGATTCGAACTCACGACCATTTGCATCCAAGTCAGGAACTTAACCACTACACTACTCCTCCCAATTTTCGGCATAATGAGCGACATTTTCATGGGGAATCCCCTGAAGTTTTTGTCCGGCCTGCAACTATTTACATAAATTTATATAGAAAAAAATATTTCGTATAACGAGTAAAACTCCAGAACGAATTAAACTCGTTATGAGAGGTTACACTGTATATTGTAAAGCCTGAGGAGGGCACACAATTGTTCCATGTATTATAATGACTAAACTTTTATTTTAAACTACTTCAAACTATTAAACTATTTTTTTAGTTAAATGTATATATGCGTCGTTTAGATATAGTTATAAATATAATTTAATAGCCTGGCTTCTTTAAGTTTATTACTTATTTCGATTAGCCTGTAAGGCAAATATCAAATAAAATTTTAAAAATAGTAAAACTCCTCAAACATTTCTTGAACAATCCTTGTTATAGTAAGTGATTACAAAAATAGTCCGATCAATAGGTTATTCGAATAATTCGCCAAATCGGGTTCTAGAAACTTCGCCAAATTTCAGGTTCTAAGACAAAAATTCATGATATTTAGTAGTAACGTTTCATTAAAAACAAACAAACCTCCGTGAGAGTGTCTGGAACCTTATCAATTCATGTTGCTTCCAATTTACGAAGATGTATTGCTTTGTCAGTGGAAAAAGGCCCTTGTCTAACACAATTCACAAAAAAAAGAAGCCCCTTCCGCCCCCCCCGGGCTCTCGAATCGTGGCAGGTGTAAGTACAGGTGACACAACCTGAACCTTGAAGTCCGAACACATCTTGAAAAGGAAACGAAAATCTTGTTGCCTTCGTTTTGGACTAATGTTAAAGGCCCAAAACACTGTCTAAACTAGAGTGATGTAATTAAAGCGTAAACTGACAGGTCCAGAATTTTACTTTGTTTTTGAGTAGTTGTTTGAAATATGTGTCTCTTTTCCTCTTTCTTCTGCGACCCTCACGATGATTGATTTCGACTACCTGATACCTGATTAGTCTGGAATTTAATTTCGGGCACCGGAGGCCAAGGGTCAAGTCTTTTACACGACTCAAAACGTCATTTGGTTATGAGACTAATCAGCCCGTTTTGTGTCATTATCAAAAGACAAAAGGATGGGAATCGAGAGGGAAAGAAAGAAAGGGATGGCGATAAGTTAAGTATAAACATTTTTCTGTGGTCAAAACTATAAAATAATTTTACCAAACGCATTACACCCCGTCAGGTGCCATGGTTCTCTGATTCCAGTACAGTTTGCCCCGATTTCATGGAATTGATTTAAGTTAATCGTTTTTTTAGGAAAAAAAGGGAAAAAATTGGGGTCATTCGGCTCCGAATAAACGTTTTGACAAATCTTTGAAAACACAAAAACGAAAATCCCGCCTCTTTGTAGACACGTGAAAATTTCGCCGTTTGCCTTCGTATTTGCCGTGAAATTCGGTTTCGTGCACAGAATACTTTTTCTCGCAACAATTAACTATTGCGTGGGGAAGCAAACTGATGATTATTTTGGGTTATCTGATGCAAGGGTTTGCAAGAGAGAAACGCTATACGGGAGATCAGTTGGTGTTACTTTGAGTAACTTTTTGCTTCTAGATCATTTTATTAGGTTTATGGCTTCTAGATCATTTCCTTTGTCTCCATTTGGTTTCCTGTGAAGTTGTAACCACAAGAGCAAACAATTTATCGACATTTTCAACTAATCCAACCAAAATACTGGTATAGGGTGTCCCAAAATCAACCCAAGATTTGAATTCGCCATCATTTTTGGTAGTAAATTGTTGGCAGTCCTCAAAAAAGAACTGCTTGAGAGTTGAGAGGTTAGTGTTAGTAAAAATGTTAGCTGAAAAATTGTTTAACAATAAAAACACGTTGTTTTATCGTATAAAGCTTCATTTTTACAAATCCTAACATCTCACCTGTCAAATTTCAGGGTTGCCAACAATTTACTGCAAAAAAGGCGGCAAATTCAAATCTCGTTCTCATTTCGAGACACTACAAGTAACATCAACTTAGGGACACTACACCACAATCCTCTCAAGGCATTGATACCATTTTAATATAACATTAAAATAAAGCTAAAAAAATTAATGTCGAAATTCCTCATCTTAAAAAAAATAAAGAAAGAACCTCCACAAAAAAATCGAATTGAAACTTGCATTTGAATTACGTCCATTCTGGGATGACAAAAAAAAATTGAAAAAGCACTGAAGCAAAGAAACACTCGTGCAAATAAACCAAAATTTAATCGTTTTAAGAAGCGTAGGCCTGGTCGAGAAAATCAAGTTTAATTTAAATGAAATATTATTAACGAAACGAATGCTCGCAAACCCGAAGATTGAATCCTGTTTGACGAGTTGGCTTCGTTTACCAAACCAAAATAAAAGAATTGATAATGACAGTTAATTAAAATATCATCCGAGTGTTGCTGATAATTCAGTCTTCCCAATAAAGCACAATACTCAACAATAGATTGGAGACGAGGAATCGAAAATCGCGACATTTCTCTATTGAACAGCAGAACATTTTATTAAACAAATTTAACAAACGAAACTGTACCCGATTTCAAGAACCTCTGGCCCTGAGTCCTAGCACGAAAGAAGTGGACAATGAAACTCAACAGGAGGCACGTCGTGATTTAAGAAATTATACACAACGGTCTTTATATAAATAAAAAACAAAGAGATCTATTTTTTATAAGCAAACGGTTGCCGGGGCATCTTATACCCATGTCGTGCCCTTTCTACTTTACAATGGGTCGCCTTATTTAGAAACATTTTAACCTATTGTAGCTTTGTTTGATTGATTTCCGGTTAATTCGCCAATCGAAAGGTCTAAAAACAAAACAGAAGATGATGTTACATGACTTTCGTCTCAATCTCAATGATTAAATGGAAAAGGCTTCCAAAAAAAAATTCTCATTACACGTATGTGACTAAAAAGTAAGAAAGCTGGAGGCTGTTTTATCTAAATCGAGTCTTTTCAAACGCTCATTACTCTTCCACCATATTTGTACACCCAAGCCTAATTTAAAAGTGATAAAATCAACCTAAAAAAAGGCTCGAATTAGAAATTTATGTTGTTTAATAGCAAATTGACGGATTGAGAGATATCAAATACGGAAATCGAAACACATAAAAATTTTTTCTATCATTTAGCAAATAGTCATTAAAACTAACTAAAGTATCTAGATAAAGTCTGATTTACAGTCTTTACAATATTATCTATTAGTTCATTCTATAGTTGGTTTGTTGTGTTACGCTTGTCCTTTTCCTCTGTCACGGCTCTATGGCTTACTCTATGGTTTGGGTATTAGATTGGACAATCGTTATTCTGCTTCACGAATTATGAAATTCTTTGAGTGTGATGATTGTCAATCATCATCGCAATACACCCTAAATCTTCCTGGCTAATTATTTGTAAATAATACGAATCATTATAACATATTCTGTTTAATCCGGTTGGAAAAATTTCGCGAACCTTCTAACACCTATCCTATATTTAGAAGGCGGTGACAGTTTAAAACGAACATTAACCAACGGTTTCTACGGTTTGTGCTTTTTGATGTTAATTTAACAAACTTTTATTGATTTTCTGATGGTGAGTTACTTAAAATTTGTATTTATTTAAACAATTTGAAATGATTCTGCCACATTCTCAGTTTGGGTAACGTCCAAATTCAAAAAGCAGAAGAAAAATCAAACAAAACACTCCAACGGAGCTCCACATTACAAAGTCATTTTGTTAACTATATAATTCTTATAGATTTATACTTCTTACAATTAATACACATTTTGGTATAATAATATAAAGCTTCAAATATTAATAAAAAGTCTTATTTATGATTTAATAAAAATGATAAATAGATAATGGTTGGTTCAGAGCCTTTTCAATAAACAGTATAAGTTGAGTTTTGGTTTTGCTCAGTGTGTTTATGTAACCTCCTTCCTCATTTATATTATATCTGTTAGTTATAAAGTTATTTAGATCCTCACTTAAATTTCATTAACTTATTTTGAATAATTTTTAAATAAACTACAGTTAGCTCAGATCAACAGTTTGATTTCTAAATTAGTTGTATATGTTTTGGAAGTTTAATAAAACCTTGACTGGACAATTATATCTCAGTTGTATTATGTGTTAGCTCTAAAGTTACTCAACTTTATTTAGTCTGATAAAAAGTCTCAAGTTAGTTTACATCAATTTCTTGGCTTCTAAATTACCTCAACATGTTGAGACTATCAGTGGTAGTCAATGAAACCAAAATTAGGCACTAAGGTTAAGTTATAACTTATAAATTAGTCCTAATGATATTTATATTTTTATTTAAAGGTAATTTGATTGTTTTGATAAAGAGTTTCAATGAATTCCACTTGATTCAAATCAATTTATTGATTTTGAAATTGCCTGAGAGTTTTGATTCTATTCAGTGTATGACTAAAACCTAGGCAAAGTTGAGTCCTATTTGTTGTTGCTAAGGTTGGGTAGGTTTGTTAGGTTAGTTAGTTCAAGGCTGATAAGAAAAATCTCATAAAAATTTTTATTTTTGTAATATTAACAAGCTTTCAGCTCTCTGAGAGTGATTTTGATTGTGTTTCTATATAGAAGCTGTAGTGATTTGTAAGAGTTATTCTGAATTTGCACTGATCACTCAAGTTCTGATTATCCCATTACTGCTCATCCATTTTAAGTACATTTATAGTTATATCTGAGCTCAAGTTTTACTTTCAGTGAGTTAAAATCCATTTTAATACAAAATAAAAATAAAAAAGAGAAGAAGACTAGATAGTTAATTAAAAAAGAATAAAAAAGCGAGCATCAAAAAAATACTTCAGTACCTGACTGTACCTCCAATTAAATTTTATGGGAATAATTAAGTCGTTTCGACCTTGAAATATGGAAAATTTCTCACTATTGTTACGTGTGAAATCACTTTCTCTGATTCACAAAAATGTAACTGACAAGTTCACACAAGTTCAAGTTTTTTGTAATTTCGAACCGAATTGTTCAAAGGGTAGCCATTAATTTTAAGAACAAAATAAAGAAAAGGAGAAGAGAAAATGATCTGATACTCACTGTCGATTTTGTAATTTTCCTTATCATTATATAAAATGAACTCATTCAAATTATTAAAATGGATTAATAAAGTCTGTATATATACTGTAAGCCTGTATATAAAAGTGTTTTCTCAAAAACCTAATTTTTGTGTATGTCTGTATAAGAGAGAAATCGGCTAACTTTAGATGAAACTCAACCTTTTCTCAGAACTTTTTCCAGAGATACTAAAAAATGCTGAATTTAATTTTTGGTTTTTTGTTTTATACTAAATAATTATTCCTCTTCTTTAGGGTTATTTGAGAATGCTACCAACTACCTACTTATATAGATAAATAATATTTAAATAAGACACTGACTTATTAACAACTTTCTGTCACTGATATTAAATACGAGCATAGTAGTTGTGCATCATCACCAAAAACATTCACACTCATTCATCAGAAAACGGTTTGTAGACTATAAAAGAGCACTGATAAGTAAAAAATAAATAAATTATTAACCTCACAACCATTTAGAAAATAAATAAATAATATGAAACTTACGTCGCTGTCTTCCAAATAAGAGCTAACTTCAAATTTATCCAATCGGATCGTCCCTTGGAAGGGATAGAAAAAAGTTCCTTGAGATACGCGAACATTGGAAAATACCGTCACGTTTGCCTTAATACGGTCCCGTTCCCGATCTGAAGGAGTTAAGGCGAGCGATAGTTCTTGAGGTATCAAAACCCAGGTCTCCATTTCCCAAAACCCGAAATTATCAAAATTATCACATCATTATGACTTTCACGGGGGGAGATTCACTGAATGTTTTTCCAACCCTGAAACAGAAAAATTATTTTTATATAATATAATAATATAAATAAATAAAATGAGTAAAAGATTATTGAGAGTATAATCTATGATCAATAAACAATAATTATTATATTCAAGATTGTATATAGGTATTCATGAGTTTTTAGTATGTTTTGTTAGTATATAAAACCAGAGATGCTTTTAGGGTTGTTTTGATTCTAACACTTATAAATATTATAAATTTATGCACGGGGCCTGGTTTTAGAGGTTGAAGTGCCCGACTTTATGTGACTAAACACTGTGAACGTATTATTGGCAATTACAGAGGAAATACTGCTTAAGGCAGAAGTTATTTCCCTGAACAGTTATTTCGCTATTAATTGTCATTTTCTTT